>VOQK01013004.1:9251-19512 GCA_015052645.1 Benitochromis conjunctus
GGGAGAGAAAAAAAAAAAAAAAAAAAAAAAAAAAAAAAGTGATTCATTTTAGAGTCCTTTCTTTAGATTTGCATCGTCACACATCAAGCAGTTTTAAACACACTGCTGGCTGCATACCATTGGCTTCCTGAAGAACTCGTACTTGGCGTAGTTCTTGCAGAACATAAACCTCGTGTCACCCTTCAGAGACCAGGTCGCCTGAACCTCCAACACAACCTCGTGGTCCTCCAGACACCTCTCTGCGGAGTCAGGATGAGATGTGTGAAATTTCAACATACCTCGGTTAAAAGGTTCGTTCAGCGCATTGTCTTACCCAGACCAAGGGTGGGATGGACTTCGAGGAGGGCCCAGTTTTCCTGGTCGCTGCAGTGAGCCGTCTGCACCAACATGTGGCACACCTCCCTGGCTGTAGCTGCTGGAGAAACCCACACCGACCTGCTGTGGCTGTCCTCTCCATACACCTTAATCACCTGAACAAGCACTCACATACGTCACCTCACTAAAAAGCCGCATGTTCAACTGTAATGTTTTATACAATACTTCACAGGTAATCATTTTTCAGTTGGTGCTAATGTTAATCTTTGTTAAAACAATTAGAAACTTAAAAATTTGAATTAAACAGATTTACAGAGACACCTTCTGTTTTTTGCATTTAGATTTTTAAATCAGCTTTTTAAACTTAAAGAAATAAATTGTATTAGGAGGGCAGCAGCAGGCAATGCCTAGGAGAGTCAAGAGAGATGCTGCTGGCAGGTCTGGGCATGCTCTCATTGTGAGCTACTGACAGCCAATTAATCCCCCCAAGACACTTCATGTTATAGTTGAAAGTTTCAGAGACTGTTGCAGCTTTTTTGTTTTAAGCAGCCAAAAAGATAAGTGAAAATTAAAAACTGAGAAAAGTGCATTTCTTACAGGCAACCGTGGATGTAAACACATTGTTATTTATAACAGATGTGAGTGTAAAGCCCATCAGCTCGGGGTCCTGGAACAACAATGAAAGACTCTTGTAGCGGGATCCATCTTCGCTCCGACCCTCTACATTCACGTTTAGCCACCTGAACGTTCATCGAGTTCACGGAGGAGCAGAAAAGTGCTCGGCTTTAAGCATTCAGCGTGAGACTCACATATCACCTCCAATTACACACTTGCTGTACCACCTAGTGACAATTATCACAACCACATCAGGTGATGAATAAACTATGGAAAGATCTGCAGTAGATGACCAGCTGCAAAAATCAGCGTTGGATTAGGAATGAGCCAATGGAAACCGCTTTTAGGATCCTGGAGGAAGTCTGCAGATGCTCTGCTAGTATCACCAATGAGGTGACAGAAGCTGTGTGCACAGCACTGGCTACACCTGTGGGACAAACGTAGTATGAGGTTAAAACAGCATCATCCAAGACACAAACGAGTGCACTACATGAAGCTTATAGCTGGTTTTGGCACTAACATCAGTGCGTTTGAGACAAGCAGCCAACATCCTGCCAACTGTTGTGTGACGTCAGACAGCCACAATGTTTTTAATAACCCTTGACATTTAAATTGAAAGCCCTTTAAATTCTGCCTAATTTTAGTCTGACATGGGCGAGGCTCGTTTTATTCTTCATCATGTTTGCGGCTTCAGACCCTTTCCCCTCTTCATCTTCATGCGCTGAGGTAAACAGACCGATGAAGCAGTGCCCGTGAGCTCCCGATGCTGCAGAGGTGAACCGAGTGCAGGTTATTAACCGGGCACGATGCTTCTGAGCGCTGATGTCTGACACGGTGTCTGGCTCTAGCAGCACGCTTCCAAGCTAAAGACAACAAACCTGCCCGACAGAAACCTCTGCAACCTGCACCTGTCAATCAATTAAGTCCAGACTGGTTGGGCAAGTGGGAGCGTCAGTCATGAGAAATAATAGGTACCCACCGACCAAGCGGGATTATGGGGGAGGAAAATCATTTTAGCTGAAACCCGCGCAGGTCAGTATCCAGTCAGTCCACTGACTAATCACACGGGTCATTTGGAAATAAATATGTAAACGTATTTAAGACAAAGCTCAAGATTTGATCTTTTAATCCAAAAGGAACCGGTTTCACTCGTTTACTACAAACACCTTTACGCACACACACACACACACACACACACACACACACACACAGAGTGAAGACCATCCTCTATGGCAGCCATTCAAAGCCTCCACAGCTCATTTGGAAAGCTGAACATCTTCTGCAGCCCACACAAAGCCGACACAACTCTGATCACGAGCTTTGTGTTTTCAGATTCATTTCCATCTCGTCCCTCGTTTTCAGGTTAACGAGTTAGTTTCTTCCTGCTACTGACGGGATAAGTTCAGGATCAAAAACAGGTCAGAATGCATCATTTTTACCAAAATTAAAACTACTTAAACTGTTTGTTGGCTTAATGTAACCTGTGTGTTTGAGTAGGTTATTTCATTTTCAGAATCGTTGCAAACTAAAATGGTAAATTAAAACCCAATCAATCACGTTGTGCAAACACCTTCCTGCTTTTCCTGCCAACATCAGATTTTTCACCAGATGTTTAACCAAATTTACTGAGGTCCAGCACCGATAAGTCCCGGCTCAGAGCCGGTGTGTTGGACAAACATAGTTCAGGTTTCTTTGCAGGACAGTCAACTTCCTCCACAGCAAACTGGGAAAAGGATGTATTATTTATGGAAGTGCTTTTGGGCCCGTCTCGTGTCTGCATGACTAAACTTCTGTGCACAGATTGTGGCCTCAAAGCTGGAAACGCACTGAACAGATTGTCTCGCTCAGCTTCTTGATCTGGCCAAACTCACCATTCTGTGATTTCACAGATTTAAAGATGGCAGCAAAGATCAGCTTTAGTCTCAGCATGTTATCGCTGTGTACGGAGCTGCTGGTGATGGATGGAGCGGCTGAAAACATGGGTTTCTTCACCTTTCAGCTTGTTGAGCAGGTGGTGTCATAAACTGGGTTTTTGACTGAAGGACTAACGCCAATGACGCGCGGCTGCTGTCGACCCCGGAATTTGGGAGAATTGTCCAAAATGTCTCGTATGCTGAAGCATTAAGATTTCCTTTCACTGGAACTAAGGGGCCGAGCCCAACTCCTGAAAACAACCTCACACCAAACTCTGCACAGCGTGATTAGTCTCCACTGCTCGAGTCCAGCGGCGGCGTGCTTTACGCCACTGGAGCCGACGCTTTGCATTAATCTTGGTGATGCCAGGCTGCAGCTGCTCGACCATGAAGCTCTCCGTGCGTTGTTCTTGAGCTGATCTGAAGCCCACGTGAAGTTTGCAGGTCTGTATCATCTGACGACCTCTGCCCACTATGTGCCTCAGCATCCGCCGACCCCGCTCTGTGATTTTATGTGGCCTGTCACTTCCTGACTGAGTTGTTGTCATTCCAATCGCTTCCATGGTGATATCATCATGCCTAGGTGCTTAATTTTATACACCTGTGGCCATGGAAGTGCCAGGAACACCCGAGTCCAATGATTTGGATGGGTGCGTGAATACTTCTGTATGACAGTGCGAAGGTGTTGTACACCCGTGAAATGCTCGCAGCGTCCAGCATCGCCTTCCTGCTGTGTTCTCAGAGTCAGTTTCATTAACCTCAAACGGTTCATTTAATGAGGAAGAAGTCCACTGACTATCGGGAAATTGATTTTGTTGAACCCTGGAAAGACCTGAAGAAGTCCTCAGGGAAACAAAAAGTCACGCCGAGTGCATTTCAGCCCACAAACACGACTACATGCAGACAGAATTACAAATTCAGTTCACAGCTGGCTCGTGCAGCACGCTGATGTAACTGCAGACATGTTTACTCTGCCAGTGTTTGTGATTCAAAATAAGTCGACGCAGGCATGGCAACCCAGCTCTGCTGTCAGTCACAATCAGACAGGTTGAGACACAGGTAAAGGCTCCATGTTCTGATGCCACCTGTCAGGCCCTGCAGAGCCAAGCAGGTGTGATGGAATTCACACAGGAGAAGCTCTGATTGGTCCAAACAAATACTTCCCAAAAGTTAAATAAATCCCATGAAAATAAAAGACCAAAACCAACAAAGTGTTGCTTCATCATGTACTTTCTAACTCCAAGCCCGACTCTGGCACTCAGCCTGAAGTGAAACTGAAATTACAACCTAAAGTAGAAGAACAGGAGGAAACAATTTGCCTGCAGAACTGCAACACTTATTAAAACAAATAAATAAAAGGAGACTTTACAGCTATTAAATGCACAAACAGAATATTTACTACTGCGATCGTTTAAAGCTTAACCTCGGATCTCTGAATTAGCCGATTAGGAAGGACACTTACATGTTTGTCACTGGACTGTGGCGGGAACGAACTGATGAGCACCGGAGATTTAGACAGCTCGGGAAACGGGTTTGGTATGGACGGGACGGAGGAAGAGTGTGACTCCGCGCCCTTCGCCCTGAAACAGACAAAACACACAATGACATCAGACCGAGGCAAACTCGAAGAAAAACTGACAAACTAGCTCATCGTGCAAACCGACAACATAACAGTTCGCCCCCTGCAGGCCTGTGCTCAAATTGCACGTTGATCAGGCATGGAGATGGCAGGTAAACAGTGTGACCTATTCTGCAGGGATACAGCATGATACGCTAACGATAAGGCAGGCAGCTATCACACGTGTCAGACAAACTTTACTTTAGGGTTTAAATGTCCTCAGCTACAAGTAAAAATCACATGGTGTGAGTGCGCCACGGTGAGGCGGCGACTGCAGACAGCTCACGGGTCAAATAACCAGTAGCAATGTTAAATAGGCTCAACTTCCAGGTGAGTGATTGATGCTACTATTAAGGTGAATAAAGGTTACGCTAAGTGGCATGACATGCTAAATTAGTAAGACGGTTACCAAGACAACCATTAGCAGCCAGCCACCGGCGTCTGGTGACGAGCGACTCGAGATCCTGGGTGGGTCTCCTTTTAGTCTGAGGTGGTTTGAACTACTAAGCAGGATTTGAGACTTAGCAAGGTTTAAGCCTGGGTTTTCATAGGTGCTCACTTATTACTGCATATCGCCATGGTAACTTGCGCTGCAGACCCAACCTGCTCCAGAACAGGTTTTGTTACAAATAAAAGACGAAGTAGTATGAAATCCTGTCTCATGACCAATCAGGAAAAATGACGTCACAGTTCCTGGAAGATTCCTCTAACCCGGACTAAGACGATGGGAACTGTTAGAAGGCCCTCAGAGTGTCTTTTTAAAATACTGAGAGTCATTTTACTCCTGTAACCCATGATAAACCTAAAACAGGGAACCTCGGCCATGCACAAGAATTTCTATAAAGCCAAGTCTAATCACAGCTCAGCTAAAACTTGTAGAAATTTAAGCAACACATCAGTTTAATGGAATATTAAATGACTAGTCGGGGTTTCTTCCCAGGTCTTAATGGGGTGACTGGGATTATTCCAATAAGTCTTAGTTGACACAGCTGGATTTTTTTCCCCTTTGGCTTTAAAGTCATGTAAATATTTATGCGTCACTTTTCCAAGTGCTCCCCTCTCACAGTGCTGCCTTTGCTGTGAGATGTCCAGCTGTATAAGATGCTTTTATTATATTTTTCTCTTCCTTTGTAAAATATGTACCTCTTCTGCTCATGCACAGTGAAGAGGGGAGGAGCCTGGTCAGATAATTTACAGCTCTAACAAACTGAATTCTATACCTGGAGGGGGAAAGTGAAAGAGGCAGACAGATGCTGTTGGGCTGATATCGGTCTACTTATGGTCACTAATAGAGCTAAATTATTGTTAGCATGTGAAAAAAGAAGACTGCAGCAGTGGGAAAGCCTTTCTCCCAATGCTGGAAGAAGGAACCAATGTCCTGATCGTGCCTAATGTGGAACACCTATTCATTTTACCGCGCCGACACCGAGGTGATGACATGTCTGCATCATGAGGACGTTGCTCTCTTTGTCTTAGCTCATCCATCAAGCCAAGATAAAGAAACCCAGCAAAGAAAAGAAAAAAGGTCAAGCAGCACCTGTGTGACATCCACCCACTGACAGCTCCCAGTTTTTATTACGTCTTTAAAACTGGGAGGAACAGAAACTCACTTCTTTAAACATCAGATGACTCTTGAGTCACTGACTTGAGTCAACATCCACCTCCTCCGTGTGTTTAATGATTCATGTCCATGTTGTGTGTGTGCGTGCTATGTATTGAGCAGTCACCGTGAGTAATGTGTGCTGGCCGTACCTGTTTGAGGTAATCAGGATGGGCTGGGAGCGGCGGATGGACGGCGAGTCAGATACCAGAGGAGCCAGAGTGAGAGTAGAGCTGCCCAACAGCGCCTCGGCCGACCCCTCCTTCGTCTCCGAGCCCTCAAACACTTCTGTCCAGGGACCTGCCACCTCCATCATGTCACCTGAGGGCAAAGGTGAAGGTTAGCCCTCAGTCACAGGCTGCTCGAGAGTTCAGGTTTATCATTATAGCTGATGTGTGCCACTGTTGCAATGAGCTCGCCTGACCTTTACTCAGTGTTCCAAGTACTAAATATATAATTACTAAAACTTAATCAGCCAGCTGTACGTCACAAATGTGAGAATAAACACGAGGACTGGGAGAACTGCATTTCTGTGCTGCATTATTGGAGAGGTATTATTAGAAACAGTAAGCACTGCCTGGTGATTCCAGATTATCCACTCATTCATCCATTTATTCGCGACTACCCAAATCAGGGTCACGGTTGGGCTAGAGCCTATCCCAGCTGTCATACAGCATTCACGCCTACAGCCAATTTAGGTTAAACTATCATGGATGTTTTTGGATTACGGAAGAAGCCCGAGTATTTCAACCCCATAAACTTTAAATTCTGGCATTATTTCAGGATTATGTTCTATATTGATGGTTTAATCAAAACATATTGACTAGATACAATTTCAAGCTCATTTCCTGTGGATTGAGTTACTCATGTCAGCATTTTCTAAAAGTTTGAGCCTCTACAGTAACAATCTTTTGTATCTGCCTCATTTCACCAAAACTACCTTCATAAGACCTTCAAAATAAAGGTAGATATTATGCCATTATCTGCTATTCAGAATTGCTACCTACTTGATTAGGAACACCTGTTCATCTCCTCACTAACAGACAACAGCAGGATGAAGTTCAAACAGAGCATCAGAACGGGGGAAGAGGAAGGAGCGACGCGATTTAAGGGGAGTGAGTTTGAATGGGTAGTTGGAGGCAGACGAGCCTGTCGGAGTATTTCAGGAACTGCTGATCTGAGATTTTTCCATATTTATAATTTACAGAAAACGATCTGAGAGGGAGAAAATGTTCAGCGAGCCGCAGGTCTCTGGGTCACATGATCACCAGCAGTGCTCAGGTAAGCTGTGGGCTTCAAACGACGACGGTCAGGACTGAAGCATATGAAGCACCGCCATTCACCACAGCTCCGTGAACGCATCACAGACGAGCAGTTGGGCCAAAAATGATCTTCACACTTCGGTTAAATGCAATCTTTGTTTTTAATTATAATCTTCAGTATAACGAAGATGGTACGTGCGTACTGACCAACCGCAGCAAGTAATACTGCTTCACTTTCCAGTGACAGATACTGAAGAGTGTATGACTGCAGTGGGATGTCACTAAAACAAGAAACAGCATCATACTTTATCATTTATAATCTCAGGGAATACTTAAGCTTCGCTCTTCTCTTTAAGTTATGACGGTAATATTAGAAACAGTATTCATGTTGTGTGTTTTTCCCTTATTATATGGAGCCAACAAACAAGGTTTGTTTTTCAGCTCTGCTGCTGATCTCAGGAAGCCTGTTTGTGTCACCACGTTTGCGTAAATCTGCAATAAACAAAATACCTTTCATAACATGACAACAATTACACGCATTAGCATACAATACTACTAGAACAACAGCACGGTTGAGTCATGTTTGCCTCTCTGAAAATAAACCTGCGTGGCAGACAGCCAGAGATAAATGTGAACCTGATTTTCCACAAACACCTACTGCTGCTGCGCGCCGTCTGAATATGAAAACATATTTCCTCATACGTCGCTGAACATTTCCATAAACACCCACACTGCAGCAGAGAGCACTGATGTGTGTTTATATCAAATCAAAGAAAGCACAGAGTAGCACAGGGTTGGGTTTTATTCACTTTTGCAGGGATGTGAACCTCAATGTCAACCGGAATATTTTTTATTTGGCCTTTTTCTTTAAATCTTTTTTTTTTTCCTGGAGTTGAACTATTTTAAACAAAAACACTTCAACATATTCTTTAAAATTAGGCTCTCTTCTAAAACTCGTACTGACCGACGAATAATTGTCGTACCTGCTCGTATACTTTAGGATTTTACCAAATACAAATCTCTTAAAAATAATTTTTAATCATTTGTAAGCAAATTATAGAACAAAAACTACAAGTCAAGCTTCTATAAAACAGATTAACAGGTTCATAACTGAGCTGGAAATATTGATGTGGTGCAGGGTTAATACAGTTTTGTTTTTATTTTCAGTAAAGATTTGATTTAGTTTCACGTCATCGCTAATGCGGGTTTCTTTCTTTTAGTTTCATATTTAGCTGGTGGGAGAGGCGTTGATGTCTCACACATTTGTTTATCCTCAAACACTAGAAACATTTCCTTCATATTTCTTTCAAAGTTTATTTTGAATCAGACGCACCATCTACTTTCTATTGCTCCGTCTAATCTAGTTTATTTTTATTTCAGTGATCTGATTTTTTTCCACTTGCATAATAATCTGATAGAGCACATTCATTCAGATAAGGCAACATCTCACTTTAAAACTTGTGCGGCAGTTTGCCAACAGGTCCGCAGACTGTCACAAAAACAGCCGTCTGCAGCAAACCGACCAGAAAATATACCTGTGCCACGACTCGTAAGCTCTTTTCCTTCATCATCGTGAAAAGAGTCTCTCTGTGCTTGCATGTGGCCGAAGATGCTGCTGGCATCAAGCTGAAACCCAAGAGGTGGATCTTCGATGCTTCACCCACTGAGTTTTCACGGGCTTTTCTGAGCCACTGGTGAAAAATACCACTTCACTGCCAAAGCTGTAATTTCAAATAAATAGAAATGAACACAGATGATCCAGAGCAGCTCCTGTCTTCATGAACGCTTTCTGTGCCTGCAGATAAATCAACTCGAGCAACACGGGATGAAACTAATGCACAATGTTCAGAGTTCATCTGGTTTAACAAAGACTGTTGTTGAAGGTTAAAACCACATCAGTGCATGAAGTTGACGAGAAAAACAACAAGTGTAAATTAACATTTGCATGATCTGTGTCACTAATCACTTATTGATCAGTGCAACAAAGCAAACCTTAAAAGGATGACATCTCCTCCTTTCCTTGCATAAAGTCGGGTCCAGTATATCCTCTGCTAAAAGAGGCAACAAAGGAAGCACTGCAGTACCTTTCAACTTTATCCCAAAATAAGACGTCACTAAACCTTTCCTCACACTATTATTTCCACCTGCACAGCTCTTCCAGGGTTCTTTGACTGACATGTCTCCCTCTCATCTACACCATCTCTGGTTTAAAGCAGCCTACAAGTCTCCCCTGCTCTCACCGCGAGGTTCACTTTAGTTCAAAGTTTTGCTTCAGGGCATTTCAATCAAACCACCATCAATTGGTACCATTGGCAGTAAACCTGCTCCACCACCTCGCTGCTGTCACTTTATGTTTTACACCGCAGATTTGATCAGTTTATCATGCTCCTCTGTCATTTATCAGATTTCTTGTCCGATAAAATGATGCCGAGCTGCCAATTAAAAGCCTTCGAAACTAGGTCTGTGTTTCCAATATGAAACCTTGACTCATCACTTTTGACACGCATTTCTTTTTATGATTCATATTCGAACAATTAGACATTGTCCTCTCTCAGAAAAGCCCTGAATCTCTGCTCTGTGCAGACACAATGAACTCTGAGCACACTGACTGGGTTTATTGTCTCCTTGTTATTGCCATGCAGATCGTGTAGCAGGCGACGAGCTGCGCTGCCAGTCTGCAGGTTTAAAAAACATCCTTACATCAGAGCCCACGTACCCGAGCATCGCCTTTATTCTCAAAACAGCAGCAGATCAATAACGCTGCCCTGTTCAAACACAGACACCCGGTGTGCAGCGGTTAGTGGTGCAAAGTCTCCCCAGTTTGAAAGAGCCGTGTGTGAACAGGTGTACGCGTGTCTAAAGAAGAAAAGCACCGGTGGAGCTCAAAGCATAAGAAAAGCAGCTGAATTAAATCTGCAACTTCAAGTCAAGGGCTGCC
>VOQK01013012.1:4293-16734 GCA_015052645.1 Benitochromis conjunctus
CTGTATCCTGTTTTAAACCATTCTCCTCCACTCTAATAACCCTGTTCCACCAGTGCCAGCACCCAATCTACAGCTGATTTCATGCATTTCCACTCAAAACAGACTGGTAGCTGTGATGAAAAGCTTGTAACATTAAGGCGACACAAAACTGCCAGACCCAACCACTGACAGTTGCTCTGGGAAAGACTACCATAAGAAATTTACCAGTGATTGGCACATGCACCACATAGTAACACTACATAACAACTGGTATTAAAAACTAGCAAAAATGTGGGTTGTTTGTCAAAAGGCAGCAAGGCAAAACTGGCTTTGCAGCAGACGGTACAATAATTAGCCTAAAAAAACAGTCAAACAAAGAACAGGAACATTTTTCCTTATCTTCATCAAAAATAAAATTAATCAATAAATGTGTTAGTAATGTTAATCTTTTCCTATCATCAACCTTTTTGTGAGAGAAGAGAGCTGATGCTCTGCACTCTTTTGAAATCTTTTAGTTAGTTTTTTTTTTTACGTGTTTTTATGTGTTATTTTAAAATCACACTACACCACTTTTCAGGATACACTGTGTGTCATGTAAACACAGTATAAGCTTTTATCATGTTATTTTACACTTTTCTATTTTCACTGTAAAGACAGTCTCTAATAAAAATAACATTGGGCATTGGTGCTTTGGACAGTAGAGGAATTGTTTCTCAGCTGCAGTGTCAGCAGTTTGAGCCCTGGTCCTGGCCTCTCTGGTTATTGACTTCCTTTAATTTCCTGCATTTAATCACCCCCCTGGATAAACCACCAAAGCAATTAACAGTATATTTACCATACAAATTCTTACTTTAATCCACTTTCTCACTTAAGTACATAAAGGTCCTGTGCAGAAGTGGTTCTGTAAGCTTCCTGTAAGCTTCTGTAAGCAACATTTATTTCATAGACTTAATCAACCTACGTGCAGCCGAATTGATAGCTAAGCTGTTTACCCTCGAGGAAAATAGCCGCTCCCCCTCTTTATATTTCCCTCTTTTGAAATCCAGTTATCATAAATCGATGTCTGCCTTTACAGAAACGCAGACAAAAACTAGTGGAGCTTGGTAATGGCTTGGTTCTGAGTGGCTGCAGATCTCGGCCTGGCTGCCACAGCTAATTCAGTCTGTTTACTCCAGTGCTAATGCGTTTATTATTTTTGCCAGGATATCTGAAAATGACAACTAGAAAAGAAAAACACAAAAACCAATCATAGGGAACATTTTCCCCATCATTCAACTTTGTGGTACGGGTTTATCAGAAAAGGAAATAACCTGGTGCCACTTAATCAGCTCATTTAAAGGATGAATTGCCTCTGTACATGATATCGTTATATTCTGTTTGCTGTAGCTATACTATGCAGTCTAACCCCAGACTGCTGATCTTTACATTAAATGCACCATGTGACCACACGGGGAGTAGTGTATAATAGAAACCACTGACAACACAGCAAAAAATGTCATTTTTCCCTGACTAGCTGTAATTAAATCTATATAACTGACAACTCTGCATATCAGCCTTCAGTTATTCTCAACCCCTGCCAGAGGCAACCTGTACACAATTTAATGAAGCTTAATAGAATCTAAGGGGCCTGTGTAGTCTCACAATCTTTCTCTCATTAAGCTAACGATCCAGAGAGAGGAAGAAGGCTGAACTAAGCTAATTTGTCACAGAGAAGGAGTATAACCTTATTTCACTACCACAGGATTTACCATTGATGTGCACCCATAATTGCTTTGTGAAAGAGCATAATCCCCTCATTAATTTCACCTCCATTTCCCCATTAACAGGGCTCTGTTACCATCTGAATTATGCTTTTGTGACTTTGTGCATCTGTTATCAAGCAGTTCCTACATAAATATGTATGTTTTTCTTTCCATTTCACAGAGTCGTGCTCGTGGAGAACATCCCAGAAGACATTTCCTTCTTAAACAACAGCACATCCCACCTCCCCCTCTCCATAGGGCTGTACAACCTATTGGACCGAGCTGTCCGGGTCGTAGAGATAGTTTCCCCGCAGTGGCTCCTTAACTCCTCTGATTATGAATCCAGTTTCCAGCCTGCTGCCAGACAGGTAAAAATAGAGCAAGTCAACAGCGACTTAATTTTGCAAGAGCACTATTTACATTTAATCCCTGTGACATTTTCTCTCTCTCTCCTTTTCTGTTTTCTTTTCTGTGCATTTGAAATTCAAGAATAACAACAATAATTATATTTTAACATTAAAATGATCATTTCGATTAAAGAGATTGTGCTTACTGATAGAATAACAATGTCACGGTCCTGGGTCTATGACCCCGAGTGTTTGAAATGATTGTTCTTGCCGCATTATGTGTTTCTGTTTTGGGTTATTGTTAATTCGGAGTTATCTATGCCCTGAGTTAACTATGCCCTAGCTACTTTGCAGTGTTGTGTTCAGTGATCCCCACCGCTGTGTTTTCTGTGTGATTGCTGTCTGTGTTTTGGTTTCATTCTGCTCCATGGTTTATGTTCTGATTTCCTAGTGTGCAGTTTGGTTTATTTCATCCCATGTTTTGTGATTAGGGTTCAGTCTTTGTGTTGCTCTCCCCTGCCTGTGTCTCCTCTGTTTCCCGTGTAGTCAAGTCCCTGTGTTAAGCCATGTCTCTGTGCTTTTGTGTTTCCTGTTTTACTTTGAAGGTCTTGTCTCATGTCAATGTGTTTAGTTTCGCTCGTCAGCCCTGATCTCACCCAGCTGTGTCCCCTCCTGCTTCTCGTTCCCTCGTTATTCCTCTGTGTACTT
Source organism: Benitochromis conjunctus (assembly GCA_015052645.1). Lineage (NCBI taxonomy): Eukaryota > Metazoa > Chordata > Actinopteri > Cichliformes > Cichlidae > Benitochromis > Benitochromis conjunctus. The sequence continues at coordinate 7,070 of VOQK01013012.1, forward strand.
ATGTCTGCATTTCGTTCCTTCAGGCTGTGTTTCGTTCGTGTTTCGCAGTGGATTTAAGTTTGTGTTCTGGATCGCGCTTTGTATTTTTCCACCAGCAACCATTAAAGGTATTTTGAGTTTATTTTTGTCTTCGTGAAGTCTGCATCTTGGGTCCTGCCTGCACACAGCGAACCATGACAAACAATTACAGAAACTTTTTTTACCAGTCCATCACAGGGCTGGCACAGATAGGCAAACACATCAAATTTAGAATCACCACTTAAACTAGGATCAGCCATGTCCTTGGACTGTTATAGGTAAGTGTTTTTGATAAACACGAGTAAAACGGTAAATTAAATCATGAAAAAATACATTATTTCCTGTTGAAAAATAAAGTAGATATAAATTAGCACAATAATGAAGTAAGGCCTCAGATAATTACATATTCATATTGGACTGGATGACTGTTACTGACCACTGCCCTGTGTGTGCGTGCGTGCGTGCGTGCGTGCGCGCGCACACAGCCTGGCAAAACACACGGTTCATGGTTCACACTGTTTATAAAAAACTGAATATGTCAGAATTAATGAAACCCTGAGGCTGATGGTCAGAAACTAATTGCGCCTTTCGTTCCCCTTAGGCCAGAGAGGAGCTAATGGTCTTTCAGTCTTCACCAACCTAAAAATTTTACAGCATGTTAAATAAAAAATTTGACATGCTGTATATGAAATTTAAAATGTAATGTTCTGTAAAAGGGAAAGCTTCAATGTTTGCGGGTGGAGGTGGAAGTGCTCTGCACTCTGTTCTTCTTCAACTTGTCTGTGTGGCTACAACAGACATAAAGCTAATAATCCTGGAGACACAGTGTGGGTATTTATGAACCGTCATTGAAAAGAATATCTGTCAGTCCTACAAACAGGGTGGGACCCAATAGCTTATAGGTTATGAGCTAGAAAGCATTCTGTACCTGGATCCTTGTTTTGTCTCCCATCTGATTATATTAGTACATATTTCCTGTCTCTCTACACTGCACTAAATAACAGAAATAACATTAAGCCAAAAGAAATAGATTTTTAAGAGCAATCCATTCATTTTCTTTCCCTTATCCAATTCAAGGTTGCACTTGGGGGAATGCATTTGAACATGTCTGTGGCATAGCTGACACAGATAACCATACAATCACTTTTCTATAACCCTGTGGGCTGGTGGTTAGCAGTGTTGCTAACAACAGCAAGAATGTCCTGGTTTCAAATCCACCAGCCAGCAGAGGCCTTTCTGTGTGGAGTTCTCTCCAGGTACTCCCACAGTCCAAAATATGCATGGGGTTAGGTTCATTTTTAAGAACAATCATTAAAATTGAAAATTGGCAAATCTTACATTTTATCTACCTTTTTCCGCTACACTCTTGGCATACATCTTTAAATCTCTGTATCAGTAAGAGCTACTCGGCCATCAGAGCCCATGCCATGAAGCTCCCAGTGCACAGTTGTTGTGCTGATGTTAATGCCGGAGTAGGTTAGGAACTCTGCAGTTATTGAGTCAGCAGAGCATTGGTGACTTTTACACACTGCGCACCACTGATTTAACTTTACTTAGTGTCCCACTTTATGGCTCTATCTTTATGGCTGTTATAAAGTTGTTTTTAAAGCCTGAGCAGTACTCGATGTAATGCATTAACAGGACTTGAAGTGTAAACTCAAATATGTCTCATTTAAAATGTAAAACACAGTTTTTGTACATTGTGAAATAAAAACTTCCCCAGTGTATACCAGGATCTGAGTGTTGGAATGAAGCCAAATTAACCAAATTTGCATCTCAACTGTAGCTTTTAGCTCTCATTTAAAATGCTTGTTGTCTTCGTTTGTGTCCTGCAATGTGTGCCCAGTGATCACTAAAGAGAAACTAATAAAGGATGAGTAATTATCCTTGTATCACTCAAGGTACTTAATGAAAGGAGTCACAGTATCGTGTACTCTGGGTGGATTTCAGGTTGGTTTTATGAAGGAAAACATAATGAAACTGGAAATTAATCTTCACATTAAGTAAAAGATATTGTTTGTTTGCTCATTTCTAAATGACATGTGATGAATGCATGTCAGACAGGTTGCTGTTTATTTTGTGTTACAGCAGTAACTCGGTATACATCGTTTGTGGGTTTGTAAAATTTGTGCTTCTAAATATACACAGAAGGTTACATGTTTTTGGATAGTTACAGTGAGCACAGGAAGTCGTGACTGTTATCACTGGAAGACCAGAGAAAGTACATAAGAGGCATATAAATATTTTTGGAAAAAAGACTCAAAAGAGATCACAGGAGCCGTCTGCAGACGAGTGCTTTGAAAAAGAATGGGACAAAAATAGCATATTTATCACTTATGATAGTATTTGAATGTAAAAAATGTAAGCACTAAGTCTGAACTCTGTCTATCTGATTATGCTGCATGGATTTCATGTAACAGCCTTGCTTTGCTGCTTTGTTTCCCTTAGGGCAGAGCTCTGCTGTCCAGACTGCAGGGACTGAAAGCAAAAGGAATTCAGCTGAAGATCTCGACTGGGATACCCAACTCAGCTGAGCTCAGGAAACTCAGTAATCACAGCTAGCTCTTACTTTCATTGCTTTATATGTTATGAAATAACACATAAGATGTTATGTTGTGTTTAGATCTGACTGTTCAGCCCTTTGCTCCCCTTGGTCATGTTTTCAGTCTCTCAGTCTCTTACCATTTTTCCAGTCACTTGTCTTTATCGGTATGGTTTTTGCCAGTGGCCAGATTTGTCTTTATTCTCCTCCATGTCTCACATGTAACTTCCGTTTTCTCTCCATTTCTAGATGCTGAGGTTCACTATATTAACATGACAGCACTGACCAAAGGCAACCTTCACTCCTCCTTCTGGGTGGTCGACAGGAAACATTTCTACATCGGCAGCGGCAGCATGGACTGGAGATCTCTGGCCACTGTACTACCACCGTACTTTACAACACACACAGAAATACTTACAGAGACTTTGATATTCAGAGTTAATGTATTTGTGCAGTGCTGTGCAAATATTTTAGGCACCAAGAGGGAAGCTAGAATGTTTTTTGAATGAATACACAAATAGTTTTCTTCGTCTAACTTCACACAAATTCATTTCAGTTCAGTTTTATTTATATTGCACTGATTCACACCACCAGTTGCCTTAATGCAGGATTTAGAAGAAAATAAAACATGCATCATATCAATATTGAGTGTGACAACCCCTTACCTATAAATTAAGTGCAAGTGTTACTAGCAAAGTGTCTGCTGATGGTACGTCGGGGGGATGAAGCGTACATTTAAACGTGAGGTGACATGCTAGGATTTTCTGATATTCATTTAGTGTTCACATTAAACAATAGTTAGCGCAGTCAGTTTGTATCTGTGCATATGTTTTTGTGAGCGCGGGTGGTGCCGTCCAAAAATAGAGAATCCAGAATCTTTCATCTCTTTTTCAAAGGTAGACAGCTCATTAAAGTGTGAGACCGTTTGTTAGTGAGGGCCTTAATTTAGGAAGATGAACTGCAAGGAGCACAAGGTGACTATTGAAAAGTATTTGTCAGTTCAGCATGTTTTTATGTTTCCTCAGCCAGGCTTATATTGACGTTACATTGTATTTAAATTAGACCACAAAACAAACAGACTGGCATTGTTCTTTTCCTTCCTTATTTCTGTGGATATCTATGAAAATAGTCAGGTTATGGATTCAATTTTAAGTCTATTGAAGAGCGCTTTTTTTTTTATTTTTTTAAAGAGAACAGAAGACTGTAGAAAGACAGAAAGAAAATGTGTTTCCTGAACTGCACGGTGAGAATCAAAAGAAATGACAAATGTTAAAACAGTAAAAACAGGTTAGGTAAATGTTGATGGAGATGATGGGCAAAGGTATTAAATGATTCAAAAAAATAAAGGCAAAAGTGAGGATTTACATACATAATTATGTAAATGGTGCCAGTTTCAGTTCTTGTGTTGCTCTACAAAATGTGTTTGTTTGGTTTTTTTGTCTGTTTTCTAGAAGAAGGAGCTGGGTGTGTTGTTTTACAACTGCAGCTGTCTGGCTCTGGACCTCCACAAAGTGTTCAGTCTCTACTGGGGTCTCCAGTATAAAGACTTTATTCCCGCCTTCTGGTCCAAGCGCCTATTTGCTATATCCAACAGAGACACGCCACTGAATCTCACAATCAATGGCACAAAAGCCTTGGCCTATGTTTCTGTAAGTGACATTTAAAGAATTAGTTTGCATTATAAATTATTCAATTTATTGGTTACTGTAGAAAACACAGAGTTTTTAGGAGTCCAAACCCCCAACTTTTGGTAAATTACAGTACACATTAGCTGAAATTAGACATAAATGTAAGTGCGTGCAGTACACATTAATGTAAACGCTGCCTGCAGTGGTGGCGACAGCTTAGGAGAGGGAAGGTACATTTTTCGTAGAGTCCTCTGCAGGATGCTGTGTCTTTCAGTGTCCTTTAATTCCTGGACGTGAGTGATGGTGATCCAGCAGAAAAAAATGTTGATTAGGCTAAGCTGTCCATTTCAGTAATATTAAAAAGAGCACGAAAAGCACACTCAAGCACACACTCTGAGTAAATCACTCATAGGGTACAGTGCCTGTCAGCAAGAAGTTAAAACTAAAAACTTAAATCCTCACTTATTAACGAGAAACCCTGATGCTCGTTTACAATGATAATAACGAGGAAGGCTCAGTCAGTTATTACGATTATAACAGCTTTAATGATCACAGCGGGAACTCTGTAGTTTACTAAGATTCCTGTGGTAATAATTATCTGTTTACACACTGCTCTTGTGATCACTGTTGTATCTTTAGAAAGGAGTACGCAACACCAACATTCCCTAATTCTCTGTTGACAGAGCTCACCGGATGTTTTCATTCCCAAACATCGTAGCAGTGATCTGGAAGCTATTGCCAGGGTCATCCAAGAAGCCAACCATTTCATATATATCTCCATCACTGATTACCTGCCCCTCATCGGCAGAAACACCAGCAGGTTAGTGCAAATATGTTGCCGCACAGTAACTTGGCAGGCATTTATCACCAACGGCTTGAGTGCTTCTTGCTTTGATTCAAGTGTTTAAACTGTGTATGTGCCGGACCAGCTGCATGCCCAATTCTGCGTGTGTTTGTATCTGTGCCAAGGTACTGGTCACGTATCGACAGCCTTATAAGAGAGGCTCTGATCCTGAGGAATGTACGAGTCCGTCTGCTGATAAGTTGCTCGGAAAAGACTCATCCACTAACTTTCAACTTCGTCTGGTCCCTGAGGAGTCTGTGCATGGAGCAGGCCAACTGCTCACTAGAAGCTGTAAGTTCAGGGCCAATATGCTATTTTCATCTCTACAGATACTCTTTATCAAAGCTCACTGCATAACTGTGCATGTGTGTGCATGTGTGTGCAGAAGTTCTTCAACCCCAGGGGCCAGAGGGATGTCAGTCTCCAAGGAATAAACCACAACAGGTTTATGGTTACAGACAGAGCCATTTATTTAGGTGAGCTCATCGACTAGACTTTATGACTGTGGCCTATATGTCTGCTCACTTTATGCAGACCTATTTTTAGTGGACCTAAAGAAATACTTCCTCTTTTGTTTTCTTTCTGACAGAGAGAATAAAAGATCAATATGATGAGGAAATTTGCCTAGCACAGATGAACATAAGATACAAGGGGAAATAACTGTACTGGCACTCTGAGGTCAAAAACACTATAACCAGATGTTCAGAGGTTAATTATATTTGTGCTTCATTTGTTTAAACTTCATCACTAGCCAGGATAACAACAAATTAAAATCATTTAGTGATAATGAAGCAACAAGTTAGGCCAGAGGCTGTGATCTGGGAAAAACCTCACTGAGGATCGGCTGCAGCTCTTGGCCCTAGCAAATCCACCTGATACCTTTGCGAGAGGCTGGCAACCAGAGAAAGACAGGAGGGAGGTTGTTGCACGAAACTAGAGCAAACGTGTGTGTGGTGCAAGTAGGCCATTATAGATGTGTGAACAGTGCTGTCTCTGAAATTCAGCTACATCATCTCCAAAATCTGGATTTTGATCAATTTATATGGAAAACAATAACCAGACAGTGAGCATCCAAGACAGTGAAGTCTGTGGCACCCATCGACTGAATATAAAAACCTAATGTAGCCACTGTATCATCAACAATATTGATTTGTGTAGTCCTGTTTTGAACCCTCGACTTGAGTGTTGTGGCCATCACCATACTGGTTATTTGAAACCAAACTTAGCCAAGATTATCCTGCTTTGCTGCCTGTTCTTCTTACTACGGGATCACACATTACAAAATGAACAACTTTTTCTGAACAACTGCTCCCTTTAGGGGTCACTACAGCAGATCATCTGCCGCCATCTCTTCCTATCCCTACCATCCTCTTCTATCGCTCCAGCCCTCTGCATGCCCTCCTTCACCACATCCATGAACCTCCTGTGTGGTCTTCCTCTTTTTCTCCTGCCTGGCAGCTCCATCTTCAGCATCCTTTTTCCAGTATATTCACTATCACTCTTCTGCACTATACAAATCATCTCAACCTTACTTCCCTAACTTCCCTCTGATAAGAATAAGAATCCAGAGGGAAATTCATATGTCTGACATAGCTCATCTGATATTTGTATAAGAACTGAAAAGCCTGATGGATGTTTTTTTGTTGCATAAAGATGTTATAATGTGGGTGCTCAGAGTTGTTCAAGATGGCCTCTAACATCTTTAGTGTGTATCCTTCCTCCATCTCCTTCAGCATGTCCAGTGTGGCTCCAATAACAGAGCCAGCTTTCCTCTAGCCTTCTTGCATCCTTGTTTCTGATGCTGCCTCACCAGCAGGCTGCAGCACAGAACAGAACACTTGCCACCACAGACTGATAAAACATCTGCAGCATTTTACTGCAGATGCCAAGAGATCTTAGTTTTCTTAACAACAAGAGGCGACTTTGCCCCTTTTTGTATAGTTTGTCTGTATTCAGGGAAGTGTCTAATTTGTAATCTTGGTGATGTACTCATTTCTAATCTTCTGCCTCCTGCCTTTTTCTTTGTGCCACTCTCTTCAAACCATAGCAGTTCTCACTACTATCATGTAAACCTTCCTTTACCTTACCCTCTTCCTGCTATCCTGCCACAAATCGCCCCACTCAAGGAGACTCCCCCTGCTGGCAAGTGAAGAGAATGCAGGTTGAATATACAGACTTAAAACCTACAAGTTATATTAATCATCACTGTTTGGTTACAAATTAGTTCATCGGTACAATTTCCACTTTGATTTACAGTCTATAAGCTTTTCAGTTCTTCAGTTCCATCTACAAGTTATCTAAAACTGTGATGTCATTTCTGTTTCTCATTGTGGTCTATTTCCTGACAGGTAATCTTAATTGGGTGGGGGATGAGTTTACCTTTAACGCAGGAGCAGGCCTTGTGATCAGCAAGCCAGAAGACATCGAGGACAGGAACTTCACCGTCGTGGAGCAGTTACAAGCTGCGTTTGAGCGGGACTGGTTTTCACAGTACACCATCCCCCTGCAAGCTAATAAATTCCTGGTTTGCAACAAGCACCAGATCAAACCAATGGTGTTACTCAAACCCAGCCAGCTACATGATGGACCACTGCCTATCTGGAAAGGGCAGCATAATAAAGGATCTACACTACTAAGAAATCATCACAAAGTTGCTGGACAGACACCAGACGAAACAAGGCACCGTGATGGCAGACTGACTCGACAAGGCACTGCTAGTGGGTTAGTGCCAGTTATGGACAATTACCAAGAGAGGAGTCAAAGGAAAATGAGTCGCTTTGACAACATACAGGTAGAAATAAAAGGTAATACCGACAATCCAATGGAAATACCCAGTCAGACCGCTGAGAGCAGTGGTGGCAGAGAGATCACCAACGGATTTGTGTGACCACAAAAATCATGTTTGAAGAACTTCTTTCTTCCAGTGACAATGGACTTCCAGTACTGGGTCTTTGTAGCAGTTTAATAATGTGATTTTATAGAAAGAAACTTTTCAAATTTAAGTATCTGGTTTGCAGGACTTGATAAAAGGAAGAACTCAGGAAGGAAAGTAAATGCTCCACAGCAGGCTGGCACTTTTGATGCTTTACAAATGAAACCAAAACATTTTGGTTTAGAGTACTGATTAATAGGCTAATTAATAATATTTTACAACCTTGCAACTTATATAATCTTTTTTGTGTCCTTGTTAAGATCTCCCGGGAAAGGAAATCAATTGCACCGATTGCCTAAATATTGTATGTCACGTAAGCTAACATTCATAATTAATCACCCTTTAAAAGGAGGGATAACAGCTGCATGTGAAGAGACAGGAGGCAAGGCAGCAGGTGTAGCTACAGTAGCTACATCTAGCATTCAGTATTTACCTAGTCACACAGGTTACCACACACCTTAAGCTGTTGTGGATCTCTAATTGCCTCTGTACTCTCATAGTCCTGAATATGTTAGCCTAAATAAACAGGTTTGTGCTTCAAAATTCTTAAAAACAGCCATTAAACATAGACTGAAATAAAAATTTAATCGGCTTCCTAGAAACAAACAGCTTTATGTGGCCCTGCCAAATGTATGGATCTCTAATTGTAAGCATTAGTTTTAGAAAAAAAGCTGATGAAGTGGGCCTTTTAAGGGATTGCTCAAACCATGTCTACCATGTTTTTTTTTCCATTTCCACTGCATGTCTGAATTAGATGATGCATTAGATAACTTAGCATCCTCCATCAGCCACTACTTTCAATAAAGCAAGGTACGGTATTTTATGGTGGGAGGACTGGGAGCTAATGATCCAGAAGGATCTTAAAAGATAATTATCATTATCAATAACCATAAACAAATCCTGGGATTAGAGGTGGATTGCATGGATATCCATAGTATCATTTCAAACCCAGCATTGTGACTTATCGAACAAATACTGAAGTAGCATTAAGACGAAGGGGCCAGAGGGTCTCTGCTGTCAACCAAATCAATACAATGAATTTTTAACAGAGCTTGACAGAGGCAGTTGCTGTATTTTAACCTCAAGGACGTGTTGGCCTGTAATGTCATGCCTGTGACAGAATATATATTCCCTTTATCTTGTGGAGATAGAGCTACAAATCTAGCATCTTTAGTTTATACTTGACTGAAAGCTTGAAGCAACATTTATTTGCATTTCGAATGATTGCATGTTTACACACTCTTTGCTACAAATGTAACTTTTAGAAATGATTCTTGTGGGATTTATACTAATACAGAAGTTTGGGTTTGTTTGTTTTTTTCAATGTTCAAAGCCATTAACTCAGTAAAGTCAAAAACACCACCAGAGGGAAAATCATAGGGCTGTCTTTGTCTAAAATGTATATATGTGTTGCTATGGTGTGCTTTGCCACATTTGTGACAGTGCCACATGTGTCATCAGTGTTATGTCTGATTTCATTAGAGAATTAATTGATAAGTATTCTGATAATGTATTAATTATATAAACAGTCATTTTCTCTGATATTAATATATGAGGTTGAGGTTTAGATTGATTAGAGGTTTGGATCTAATAGTGACGTTTCTTGACCCGACTAATAAAGATATTATCAATTTAATCAGTAATGAAAACAAAACATTAGTTCAATCCTTAAAACAATATCGAGGGTTTGGATATTTTTCA
>VOQK01013013.1:9303-21716 GCA_015052645.1 Benitochromis conjunctus
TATATATGTATATATATGTGTGTATATATATGTGTGTATATATATGTGTGTATATATATGTATGTGTGAGTGTGTGAGTGAGTGTGTGTGCGCGCGCGTGCGTGCGTGCATGTGTATATTTTATTATTATTATTAAATTTTAAATTAAAAATACTTTTTTAAAATTTTGTATTATTAAATATTTCACATGTGCAGTTTCGCGGCTTTTTCAGCTTCTCTTTTTGTTTTTTCCCCACAGGAAGAGAAAGCTGACGTCTTGGAGGTGAGCAAAGCAAACACGTGTCCGTTGCCGACTAAAGGTTCTGGCATTAGAAAGGTTTGCCCTCTTTGATGCACAGCTGTGTTAAACTGAACTGTTAAAACGAGTGCTGTGTTTTCTCTTTGGAAAATAAAAAGATCATACAAATGTTCTGATACAAGTGAAAGAGTCAAGTAGTATGTGTACTGCAGTTTAAATCAGCAGTACACATACTACTTGACTCTGTACAGTATTGTACAGTACAATCAACTTCAATTTTCCCACGCAGTATTTTTTTTTTTTAAATCCAGGAAGTAGTTGTCTTTACCTTTTGCATGGCAAACAAATGTCAACATATTTGACATTTTACCACTTTCAAGCAAACTACAGGGACCTGCTATTACTGTTCTTGTGTCGATTTCCCCCTTCTTGCCGTTCAGGCTATGAGGGAGGAGTACAGCAGAAACCCCTCCCCTAAACTACTGAAAGACATCCAGGAAGCTGAAAAACACATTCCTCAGCTGCAGGGTCAGCTCCCCAAGGCCGTTGGGACAACACAGGTAGTTACCGTAACATGCCCAAAGACATGGGATATCTAGGGACAGGCATCTAACGGCAACATCCAGGGAGGTGTTGTGTGATAATTTTTCTTTTTGTGTAGAACATTTAGAGATTGTGCCAGACAAACATTAATCCAAATCCCGTCAGAGGATTAGACTTACTCTGTGGGATGCCACTCTTTTGTGTCTGAGTGACAGCTTATTTTATACACATCACACACTGACCCTTGTGCTATGTGCGTCAGCTAGTCTGCTACATTAAAAATTTTCAGTATTTATATTTTATGTAATTCAACTGTTGAAAGACTCTTAAAATTATTGATTAATTATTACCAGTGTATGTAGTTTATTTTGAAAAGCTGTTTGAACATGTATCATAAAGAACATTGTAAATACTATTTGTTTGTAATTTACAATATATAAATCTTTATAATTAGTTAAAAAAAAAAGTATTATTAACTCCTCAGGAGATTGTTCCAAGTGATGATGCAGATGAAGATGCATTTGTCCCCAAGGGAGAAAACAATGCAGACCTGTTCTGGAGCAGGACACCTGTAAGTAATCAAATTTTTAAACATCACGATCTAAAAATCTCTCTGAATACCAAATTTACATCAAATTCCAAGACCTGGTATGCTGTAGAACATTAATGCACAAATGAATGGAATCAGTTCTGCTTACCTTTGAGGCTGATTTAGATGTAAACACCACCAGGGCAAGGATTATATTTATGTATACCGACTCTACATTCAGATGACTCCCAGGCATAGCAGCCAATCTAGTAAAGTGATTTAGGTCTTTTTTTTCCCCCTTTTTTTAATATGAAGTTTAGATGCGTTACAAAGTTATTATTTAAAGTAATTTTTGTGTGTGTTTTATCCCACTTTCAGATATCTCGCATATTTGGGCCGTCATCTCCAGACAGTCAGTGTCCGAGAGAGTTCTCCTGCCCCAGCCCAAAGATCACACCCAGGAACAGCTACAACTCCTTCCACTCCCCAGAGACAGAGGACACCACTGATCTGGTAGCTTTGTGGAAATTATCCTCACACATATTATTTTTTACTCTTAACTGTTACAACCACACAATAAGGTCAAGAGGTTATAAATGTCCAAATGGGAGACACATATTGACAATACTTGACATCTCGTCTACAGGACGCTCTGTCCCCTACCACAGTTAGCAGTCCCTCCTCGTCTCGCCTTGTTTCGCAGATCATTGGAGCTGAGGATGACTATTTTGATTCAGACCAGGAGCAGGTATTTATTTGGGACATTATTATCTCTTTTATTTATTTACAAAACCCTAAATTTTTACAGAAAGCCCAAATATGATTTTCAAGTGACTTATAGGTAAAGATTAGAACTAAACTGTTGTACTGACTATTTTTCAGACAAACGGCCAGTGTAACAGCTTTAATAGTATTGAGCTGCTCAAGTCTCGCCCTGCCCACCTCGCAGCCTTTCTTTATCATGTCATCTCTCAGTTCGACCCTGCTCCTGTGGTAAGACTTTCTTCATATTTGTTGATGCCTTTTATGCATTATTTACAGTTTTCACGCAACCTAGGCTCTTTGCTCCAAAGCAAATGCACCCTTTCACACAAAGCTGGTTATCAAGTTGATAAGTTAACCCAGGGTTTCCTGTTCAGGGTATGCGCCAGGCCCATGAACATCTGACCAATAACTCTGATTAGTGTACTCACAGCTGAGAATCTGATTTTACAAAGCAAGAGTAAAGTATAATATTAGAAAAATATGAAGCAGTTGCACGCATAACACAGAATGAAACTAACACACCTACTGCAGATAAATCAGCGATATAAGACGAAAACCTCTGAATAGTAGCTTAATGTTAAAGATGCTGTATGTCAGTAAGTCTGGAAAAAGAGCTGCCATATGAATAAAGTTTAGCCAAGGCAGGAAGAAAAACCAATGAAAATGGTTTTTACTGGTCTGAGAGCAAGTAAAGAATTAATACAAAAACAGAATTCAAATATGGGCTTTGTCTTATATAGTATATATTAATGTTTATTGAACAACAAAAAAGTTGTAAAATTGTTTGCAAGCAAGGAAAGTTGCATCTGAAAATCAGTATTTGTTATTGATGATCATTTGGGAAACACAATACATTAGACACCATTAGGGTTTGCAGCATAAGTTACTGTGGTACAGGTTACCTCAGTAAGCAGTGAAACACCTTCGTGGTACAGAAAACCCCAGCTTAACTAGGGGAAGAAAGCTTAACTTGGCTTAAAACAAAATCCTGCTGTTTAGTAGACCTCTAGGAGACTCTGCATTTCCTAGTTTTATTTTGATTTGTTGTGTTTTGTTCCCTCAGCTGTGCTACCTCTATGCTGACCTCTACAAGCAGACCAACTCCAAAGAAACCAGACGGGTGTTCATGGACCTTCACAACTTCTTCATTGACCGGGGAGCAGTGAGTCTTCATCTGTCTTTACAGCGCATGCACACAATATAGCATCACATTTAGATTACAACAAATTATTGTAACATATTGAATGTAATCGCATTTCCAGGTATTTCCAAAATCATACTAATTTGACCAAATAAAGCCTAAAAACGCATTTTAACGTAGTCTCATATACAGCTCAGAACAGGGTGGTGTATTTGCTCCTAATTGGCTACTATGCCTTTCATGGGAGATGATAAAAGAGGTTCAAGTGCACAATGAGACTAGAAAAGCACTATAAATGCTAGTTCATTTAGTGTTATGTGTCTTTATTTATGAGCTGAACCCACGCAGACAGCGTTTGGCAGTGTTTTGCTTGACTTGAGTACCTTCACTCCTTTATATCTCTGTTTGCTTTTAAAGTATTGAACCGTTTCATTTTTGTTGCAGAATTTAAAGGTTGGCGTTCCTGAATCTGTCTCCGCTGATCTCGGTAAGTATTTCATACACGGCTTTCGTCTCATTTAGTTACCTAACCAGCATCATTTAGAGCTGGTGATATTTATTTTGTGCTGACTCTTTGTGCTTCTGCTGGGTAACTTTAGCAATTTAAGCACCCTCATTATACAGTCCCTGTAAGTCGATTCCTCAGCCAGCCAAGCACAGTTCTTGCCAAGGCCTTAAGAAATCAAATGCTCTGATGGTTTGGAAAGTATTGCTTAGCTTTAATAGCACTTATTTATTGTGGACATGGTGCAACCCTTTGATATTTACTGTGTGTGTCTGTGTTTGCAGATCGGCGGCGGACAGAACTGATCCCAGAGGAGATAAACAGACAACATGTTCAAACACTGCAGGACTCTCTGCTCCCTGATATTCAGAAGAACCTTGAAGATTTCAGGTAAATTCAGAATTTGTATTTTTCCTGATGCTGCAGATTTAGCTGAGTTACAGATGTTAAGAATTTTATTAGCTCCCACATTAGGCACATATAAAAGAAACAAAAGCTTATCTGGTCCTCTTCTTCATTGTTTCTCTAAAACAATATCAACCTGGTCACAGTAATAACAGTTTACCTCCTGATGTGTTTGATACTTGCAGGCAGAAGCGCAGTATGGGCCTAACAGTGGCTGAAGCAGAGCTGGGCAGACTGGACCAAGAGAGAGTCAGAGACCGCGGCACTCTCGAGCGGGAACGCTCATATGCTGAAAACATCGTTGCGAAGATTGACGATATCCTGTGAGTAACTAATACAGATACATGTACATGCTAGTTGAAAGCACATAATATTCAGTTTCATCGATTTTTATTTGTTGTACTGTTAACAGGGTAACTACTCAGCTCACAGAGGAAGATAAATGGTAAGAAAACTTTGGTTGAGGCAAGTTTCTTAAATCAAGAGATTTCTAAGAGTTAACAACTCCCATGGTCCCTTCAGCCATCTGTGTCTGTGCTATATTTACATTCTGTAAAATGCCTCTGAATTATCTAAGGGAGCTGTCATGTCATGGCTTATTTTTATTAAATCTTTTCAGTCCTTGAAATTATCATTAGACAGCAATCTGCTGCTAAATTAATAACTTGCCAGTGGTAGTAATTATTCACCTTTAAAGTACAGTCTTTGATGTTTCAAGCAAGAATACATATTGGTGTCACCAGAGCGCCACCCTACATCCCCCACAGTTGACAAATTAAGCGGTGGAGCAGTCTCTTAAAGAAAACATGTAATTTATGCAGTATGTTTATATTAAATAATTCAAAAGTGTGACTGATTGAAACAGTCTTGTTTGAAATGCCATATGGTCGCAGCACAGCCCAGATGGTTTGTGTAGACGTTGTATGACAACGACTGTTGTGACATATGGCACAATATGGATACTTGCTCTCTTCAAATTTGAGCATTGTCTTGTTTTGTTAATTATAATTCAGAAAGCATCAAAACTCAAATGTTGTCATTTTTTTAAGCACTACAATGCAGTATGTTATATATACGTACATGAAGCACCTTGGAGTGAGGGTCAAGGAACCTCGCAGCCTGGAGTCCAAACGGCTTCGGATCAGCTTTCTTCCCATGATCAAGGTAATCCAAATTTGTCTTGCTCAGTGAGACTTCTTCCTCTTCCCTGATCACCTACATGACTCTTTTCTTGTTTTTGATGAACTACAGCGAGGCAACAAGACGGAAAAGGAAAGAGAAGAGAAAGTGAAAAAGGTTTCCAAGAATAATAAATTTAATATTCGTGTACCTCAGCGTCGACCCAGCCGCATCGAAGCACCGGGTAAGATAAGAGTTGTAAATGAACCAAAAATAACAACAGAGCTTTTAAAGCTTTATATTATTTTGATACCACCTATCTGTGTATTCAGGGAGTACGACCCAGGAGGGACGACCCCGGCCTCAGAAACAGTTGTCTCAGCCTGCACTGTGTACAAGCGATCACAAAGAATCTGTTCGTCTCAAAGGCAGCCAATCAAGCGAGGGACCTGAACTTACACACTCCATGTCTGTCAACTCGTCATCTCCAATTAGCGCCACCTACAGCTCTGACACCAGCAGAGACACTGACATGGGTGAGCAAGCAGACAAATGAATTAAATGAAAAAACAGTTGAAGAAGCGATGGCTATTAACTTGTTATCTGGCAGGTGGGACTCCAATATTTGGCCCCTGCAGGGTGAGTGAAATCCTTCCGTCTGACTCTCTGGACGGGTTGCCATACTCTGCTTTGCAGTTTGACCCCCTATATAACCTGGACCAACTGCCAGAGGATGACAGAGAAAGTGACAGGTGCATTTAAAGTCACATGTGCAGTAACACTAATGTTTCCCTTAATATATATATAATTATATATATTTATCACTGATTTCTCTGTCACTTTTTGTAGAACTCACGAGGGAACACCAAAGGCTTTAAGAAGGCAAGAATACCAGCTCATTTGGACTTTCTTATATTGATCTAAAAACCTAGATGAAAAGCTGACTTTATTGTATCACCGTAGGCTTGAGGGACTCAGTGCTGCTGATATCCAGAGTGAGGATGACCAGGGAACAGATTCTGAGTGCGATCCCCCAAACTGGCAGCATCTGGTGCGTCCAGAGGTTCTAGCCGGTCTCAGGCCTCATGAAATCAAGAGACAGGAAGTTATCCACGGTGAGGACTGGCACTGTCACATCCCCTGAAGCTAATATTGTATTTTCAAAGGATACTCTCCATGTGCTTTAAAATACTACAGTATACAGAATATAGTGCGTAGATGAGAAGACAAATATGCAGCATTTGCTGGGATCCAACCCAAGCTGCTGTCAGATGTGTTTTATGCTGACATGTGCAAATACCTGCCAGCTCGAATTAACATCTTGTGTCGTCTGCAGAGCTGTTTTACACAGAGCGTGCACATGTACGGATGCTGAAGGTTTTGGACAACGTTTTCTACCAGAAGCTCACCAAAGACTCCATCCTTCCTCCTGCTGACATCAAGAACATTTTTTCCAATCTGGAAGAGGTTCTGCAGCTGCATGGTACAGTAGAAACACACATCTCCTCTGGCTCTGAGACATTACGAATCAATAAAATGCCTGAAAAGTACTGTAGTGTAAATTTAATTCCATTTTAAAGTAAGCCCAAACTATTATCATTTTGCATTTCTCATTTTTTATTTATTTTTTTTAATCTTGTACACACACATGCTGATAGTTCCTCCTATTTAAATTTCAGTTAACATATCAGATCAAATGGCAGCCGTTCGGAAGAGAAATGAGTCTTCGGTAATTGATCAGATAGGAGACGACCTGCTTTCCTGGGTGAGTACAATTTTCATGCCAAAATTGTATTTTCTCTTTCATATAATTCCTTCTATTGAATGAAATTCAAGATGACTGATGTGGTGGGGAGAAAAAACTCATTGTGTACAAAGAAATGGAACTGTTGCCCAAAATTGCTTCATAACGAGAGAAAAAAAGTGTTGACTTTGGCTTGAGATTGCTTTTCTCAGCTTTATAATTCGACAATCTTTTGGGATGACGTGTGCGCAGGGACGTGGGTATGTGCAGTTTATATATGATAGCCATGGTAATAGGCCTTTTTCACCACTTAAATCCTTCTAAAATGGAAAAAGAAGAGGAATAAAAAAATCAAACATGACAGAGAGGAACATCTGCCCTCCCCATTAAGATGGAAGTGAGAAAAATGGAAGCCCTGTCTCTAGTAAATGATGTCACTCAATACCCCAGATCTGGCTGACATCTCAGCATCTTAATATTGTGAGTGATATATGAGATGTGAGGCAGCGGCGTATGAGCTTGTATAAAATCTCTCAATGGGAGAAGTGGAGTGAGTAGGATAAGTAGGCTAGTCATTCCCCTGAGGGTCTAAACATTGATCTAGTCTGGTCTGAAACTTAAGCTGTCTCTGCTGCAAGGACATAAGCTTGGCCCTCCCTCTGGGAGTCAGCCACTCGTCATAGCGGTTAAATACTACATCTACTACCTCTGACCCATATTGACTGAGTTTCTATCCATCTCTGTCCTGTCTCGGGTTGGGTGGTAACAGTTCAGCGATGGAGAGGAAGAGAAGATCAAGCAGGCGGTGGGGATGTTCTGCAGTAACCAGCCTTTTGCTCTGGAGCTCATAAAGACCAAACAGAAGAAGGACTCGAGGTTCACTTCATTCATTCTGGTACGCATGTCACTGCGCACACAGTGTATACAAGGTGTTCACAGGAGATAACCATTCAGGCTCACAATTTGTCAGTCAGAGGGTTTAAACAATGGTTATGTGGATCTAAATAGAAAACCAAGCTTGCTATTATTGCAGCTCAGTTTCCTTTTATACTGAAAATTATGTATTTGGACTGTTTTTATGGCTGCTTGAGGGTACTCTACTTGTATTTTGCTTCTTTGCAGGAGGCAGAGAGCAACAGGCAGTGTCGCCGACTGCAACTCAAGGACATCATTCCTGTAGAGATGCTGCGGCTCACCAAGTACCCTCTGCTGCTCGACAACATTGTCAAGTACACAGGTGTGGTAGTGTTTTCTTAGTAATCACAGCTCTCTTACCACAGTTGGCAAGGATTTGTTCACATTGTAATTACCTTGCGTGCACAAGGACGTTAGTGCACAAGTCATGAAGGATTTCATCTGATAATTGTGACAGACCTTTACTTAAATGAATAGCTGCAACTCTATTATTATTATTATTATTATTATCATCATCATTATTATTATTATTAGAGCATATTTATTTTGCAGATTATTTTTTAAAATAATCTGTAAAATAAAATACTGCAAACAACAAGTCCAAGTACTTAAGTACACAGACAGCTTCATTAGTTTTGATTGGGTGTCACTGTCTCACCAGAATATTTCTATCTTGTTTTTTTATTTTATTTAAATGTGTATAATAATTGTATTCTTATTTATTTGGCAAATAAACTGAATTATTCAAGGTTAAAATTATTCAAATTATTCAAGGACTCAATCACTAAAAAAAGCTAGTCCTCCTCCTGTGTAGAAATGCAGGTAAATAAATGTAATTTGGTATCCTCATCTAAAAATAATATGCTTTACTGTTTTTTTTTTCCTGCTTTTTCTGTAAACATATGAATTTGAAAACTCATAGGTAACAACAATTACATTATGCTATACAAATATCATTTTGACGAAATAGCATATGCGTACCAGTGGCTTAACCATTACAGACACATAAAATATGATTTTGATCATTACCAATAATGTTAATTTAGCACAGCTGTGACATAAACCTTAAATTAGGGTGGTGCTCTTATGCATTTGTTGGGCACTGTATATCTGCTGTCTAGTTGATTACAGTAGTTGTGTAGCCTGTTTTAGCAGTAAAATTGTGTAAAATGTCAGATCAGAATGAATTCTTGCTCTAAGTTTGGCTGCAGTGCTGCAGCACGCCCTCATGTGACCTCCTTGAGCAGAGTTCAGTTATCATATCCAGCTTTTCTCTCACATTCATCATGTCACAATCCTCATGCCAATTAGCTCTTATTGGTGACTTAATACAGCATGTAAATGAATTTACCCATAACTATGGGCACAAACAATAAAAAAATAATGGTATCTAATTTGCATTTAATAATCTGAATGCAGCATAAAAGAACGGATGAGTTACAGAGACAAATAGAGAGATTATCATTTTAATGGTCCTGCAGCAGCAGTGCACATTTTTGGGGAATATCATACCCATTATTTGGGCCATCATTTTAGTCTGGGGCGGCCTTTGGGTCACACACGAGACAGTGCACTAACGATAAAGAATAACCAGCTATTAGGGGACAGAAGTGTGCTCCCCCTCCCCCCAAAGCCTTGTCACAATTTTTGGGAATGATGGCGCGTTAATGGCCGGAGGAAATATCAATTTGTCGGACAGTCCTCTGCAGAACTGAGGAGGCCTTACTGGTTAATGTCGTCTTTCAGACAATACAGTGGAGAAGGAGAAAGTTAAGCAGGCAGCAGACTGCTGCAGAAAGATCCTCACTCACGTCAACCAGGCTGTGAAGGAATCTGAGGACAAACAGGTGTGGGTTTTTGTTTTTTTAATTAAATCTCCTTTCCATTTTTTTTGTTTTGTTTTGTTTTGTTTTGTTTTTTTTAACCATTATGCTGATTTGTTTTCTAGCTTCCTCTTCAGCTCTCAGACCTTCCTTTTTACTCTAGCTGGATATTATTTCCACTGCTTCTGCTCCGCAGGCAGCAGCATCCTCTTAAGGAGGACTTACTTATCCCATTTTTTTCCCATCCGTTTATTTCCCTTCCTCTAGAGGTTGGAGGACTATCAGAGACGATTGGACCTCTCTTCTCTAAAGCAGACAGACAACCCAATGATCCTGGAGCTAAAGGTGAGTTATCTGCCCAGCTCTCGTTTAGCTTCAGTTAAAGCATGCTCACTTGTTGTACACCCACATTCACTGTTTGAAATATGTGCTAGATAGAAAAATAGCACTGCGCAGAGCAGAAGCCAATAGTTAAAAGCTCTTGTTTTTATTTCCTGTTCCATAACATTCAGAACTTGGATCTGACAAAGAAAACGATGGTGCATGAGGGTCCACTGTCATGGAAAGTGAACAGGGACAAAACTATCGGTTTGTACTGATCAATTTACACGACTTTCACTATTGCTGTTTAGCTTAAAGGTGACCACTACTTACACCACATGTTTCTATCTTCTCTCAGAGTTGTACACACTCCTCTTGGAGGACATCCTGGTTCTCCTACAGAAACAAGATGAGCGTCTGATACTGAAGTGTCACAGCAAAAACCTGGCGGGCACTGCAGATACCAAACATATCTTCAGCCCTATCATCAAACTCAACACAGTGCTGGTGCGCTCAGTGGCCACAGGTCAGTTAACACATAAACTCTGAGCATTTCTTGCTAGAATAACGTATGAAATGATGCAGGCTGCATGCATAGAGTGTAGAGTAATATTCATTAATAATCCTCTCTCCTGCCAGACAACAAGTCCTTCTTTGTTCTTTCAATGTCGGATAACGGAGCCCAAATCTACGAGCTAATGGCGCCCACTGTCTCAGATCAGACAACGTGAGAGCAAATCCCCTTTGATTGATTCATTTGAATCTCATTGTTCTGGTTGTTATACGAGCTGATGACTGTTTCATTTCCCTGCACAAGGTGGCAGCGTCTAATCACGCAGAGAGCTGAAGCCATGAAGGTTAAGCCTCACTGCGTCATACCATTACCTCAGTCCGAGTACGTTGCTTACTAATTTGAGCACATCTAATGGGTCAGGGTTTATGCTCGTTATTAACACAAGATTCTGCTCGTGTGCCAGTGGGGAGAGAGACGGCGCGGAGATCGTTACAGCAGGAGTTTCCAGGTTGAGTAGAGACACAGACCGCACATCCACAGGCAGCACCCAGTCCACAGGTAACTGGAGCCACTCATTTCCTCGTTCCTTCTTTTCTGTCCTACTTAAATATGTGTCGCTATACTTCTGTAATTAAACCCCTGTGATAACTCATAATTACACCTTCTTAGATAAAGAAAGGAGTCCAGTAGGTAGAAGCGCACTACAGACTTCGCTACCTGGCAGTAATCCATTTGAGGGAGTGAAGACGGAGGAGGAGGAGGAGGAAGAAGAAGGCTTTGTGGACCCAGAACTTTCTTATCCAGTGGCTGAGGATTGCAGAGGAGCCTCGTTTAACATGTTTCCCTCGAGGGCAGACGAAGCACTGAAAACATGTAAGGGCACAGAGCCGATGGATTGACGCATGTGAAACGTATGCTTAGAACGATCCAGCTGTACTCTGTAAAACTGTCACCATTTTTTTGTGTTTTTTGCTCAGTGGCAGCATTAAAGCAGGTGTTAGTGACCCAGCTGATGTCCCAGGAAGCTGCAGAGCAAACTAAACGCTCCACCGGGGCTCGCCTCCTCAGGACCACCTCCCTGCGCACCCCCATAGACAGCCGCGCACGAGTGACGGTCCACAACGGCTCAGAGAAGACCGGCTCCCAGACGGACGACCTGGCTCAGGACCTGGGTTCAGGAGACACCGGCTTCTTTGACTCGACTGATGATTATGGTAGGTCTTGGCAGTCAAAACAACTCGTGGTTTAAATGGAATAAACTGACATTAAACATAAATGTTCGCCTCTTCCTGATCCTTCCTGTTTTCTTCTGATTCTTTCAGCAGCGTATTTAGTCCTGGAGGGTTACGGTGGCCCAGGGGAGAGCAGCACAGATGATGACATCTTAGCAACAACCACAGGGAAGCAGCTGAGCACTTCGCAAGGCTGCGCTGCTGACTCGGGCATCAATTTGAGATTTTCTTCAACATCACAGGCCGGCAGCCTCTCCTCTTTCAGCAGACAGGTCCTCTCTCACCTTCGAAATCTTCAGGCCAACCTCAATTATCTGAAGGTAACCAACACTTAATCCTTTACAGCTCTGAAACAGAAACAGACACACACGCACGCACAAACACACACACACACACACACACAGTAGTCATTTTTATTGTGTAATCTGGCAGCAAATTATTTTTCTCCCACAGGAGGTTGAGGCCAAGTACAACAGTCTAATACAGCAACGGCCAGAGAGATCAGCAGCAGACACGGATGGAAACAAAGGTATCTCACTTCATGCTCAGTGCTGACGAATGAATAACTGGTTCTTAATTTATGAATCACTTCCTGTATTTGTTCCTTTTCTGATTCCAG
>VOQK01013015.1:1276-17717 GCA_015052645.1 Benitochromis conjunctus
TGTTTCCCCTCGAGAGCTTCCTGTCTGCCGCCGGAGAGGAAATGTCTGCTTTGATTCGAAACCGCCTCCCTCTCTCTCCTCCTCCAGGATATCGTCGGCCAGCAGCCAGCCCAAGAGAGAGTTCAAACCAAAGTCGATCAGGAGCAGCATCGAGGCGCTCGACAACAACCAGCACAACGGCCTGTCCTACAGCTCCTCGCTCAAGTCCACGGGTACGCCGTCCATCCGTCCGCCTGTGTCTCACTTTATTTCCATCGTTTGCTTTGAGTTCCACTGTTTTTCTTCTGTTACAGATACGCACATCAGCCACACACTCAACGGGAAAAGTAGGTATTCATTTACGTAGCCCCCCCCCCCCCACACACACACTCACACACACTCACACTCTAATCACACTGAACGCCACATCAGATGTTCTGTGTTCATCGTTAACCATCATGTTCACCGTGTGGGAATGTTTCCGTTTTTACAAACTGACCGTGAACATCGGCTGTAGTTAGAGTGACGCCTCTGAGCGCGTCACGTTGACATAAACAGGTCAGAGTTCACCGTGCACAGGAACACTTAAGCTTTCGCTTAAACACTGAAAGAGATGCAGTGATGACTACGAGCTCGAAACTACTAATAGATGAAGTGAGTAACACTCAGAGAGTTTCGGGTGTTTGCAGACTCTCCCAGATTCTCCTCTCTGGATCTCAAATATTTAAATGAAAGCTTTGAGTTTCCTGCAGCTCTGCTGTTGATACGCTGCTGCCCTCTGCTGGTGGGGGTCAGACACTACAGCTCTGCTCTGACCCTCTCATTGTTTTTGTTTGTTCTCATCTCCATCTGTCATCTCATCCAGCTGATCATATAACATCTGTGCCGCTGTCATGGCCCGACGGCACCGCTACCAACGGCAACGCTCACCGTGAGTAACGCGCACCGACACCGTCACACATCTGCAGGCCCGGGGTTATGTCTTCATATCCTAATCAAACATGAAATATGGGTGAGGTTATTTTAAACCTCGTGATTTTCATTTGTTTCCTCAGAGGTCACTGAGCTGCCTCAGTGTTGTCACTGAGCAAACTCCACCCACTGGATGAATAACTCGGTCTTTAACCCTGTTTCAGAAAAAGTCGGGATATAAACTGTTAAAATATGAAACTATTTGCAAATAATGAATCCAAAATCAGCACACCAGAGGCTGAAAGTGTGAGATTTGATCGTTTCTGTTCAGCGCTGCGGGGACAAATAGTTCATCCAGGAATAAATCCTAAAAATAAGCAGTGGATCCAGTGAAAGAGTCCAGGCAGCTGACCTCATGACAAGCCCCAAGAATCAGCCCTCTACCCATGCTGGGGGGTCGGTGAAGAAGACCCTCCAGCAGAGGACACGAGGGACACACATGAATCCACAAGTCCAGCAACCTCGCTTAGACCAGATGTACCTGGAAGAATGAAGGAAGGAAAGAAGGAAATAGGAGGAATGAAGAAAGGAGGGAAGGATTTAGGAAGAATGAAGGATGGCGGGAAGGAATTAGGAAGAATGAAGGAAGGAGGGAAGGAATTAGGAAGAATGAAGGAAGGAGGGAAGGAATTAGGAAGAATGAAGGAAGGAGGGAAGGAATTAGGAAGAATGAAGGAAGGAGGGAAGGAATTAGGAAGAATGAAGGAAGGAAAGAAGGAATTAGGAAGAATGTAGGAAGGAAAGAAGGAATTAGGAAGAATGAAGGAAGGAGGGAAGGAATTAGGAAGAATGAAGGAAGGAAAGAAGGAATTAGGAAGAATGAAGGAAGGAAGGGAAGGAAATAGGAGGAATGAAGGAAGGAGGGAAGGAATTAGGAAGAATGAAGGAAGGAGGGAAGGAATTAGGAAGAATGAAGGAAGGAAAGAAGGAATTAGGAAGAATGAAGGAAGGAAAGAAGGAATTAGGAAGAATGAAGGAAGGAAAGAAGGGAATAGGAGGAATGAAGGAAGGAGGGAAGGAATTAGGAAGAATGAAGGAAGGAGGGAAAGAAATAGGAGGAATGAAGGAAGGAGGGAAGGAATTAGGAGGAATGAAGGAAGGAAAGAAGGAAATAGGAGGAATGAAGGAAGGAGGGAAGGAATTAGGAAGAATGAAGGAAGGGACGAGGTGACAGAGAAAAAGGAAATACCAGACACGTGGTAAATCAGAGTGTTGTGCTTTTATTTCTCCGCTGCGTCACGAGCGTGATCCCCGTCCGTCCATCGGAGGTTTTTAAATAAAGTTTTCGGTGTTTGTCTGCAGAGCCGGAGGTTTTGGATCAGCCCTGCTGTCGCTCCCTCTACGACTTTGAGCCGGAGAACGAGGGCGAGCTGGGCTTCAAAGAAGGCGACATCATCATCCTCACCAACCAGATCGACGAGAACTGGTACGAGGGCATGATCAACGGCGAGTCGGGCTTCTTCCCCATCAACTACGTGGAGGTCATCGTCCCCCTGCCTCAGTGAAGAGCGCCGCCACCGCAGACTCTCTCCTCGGCCCAACTCGGGCGTGAGCACGCGGCGAAAACGATTTCTGTTTCGACCCACAGACGCAGATGTTTTGTCCCGGCCGACTTCACATCAAACGTCTCCTTTACTTTTGTCGTCTGTTGATATTTAAGAACCTGAACAGAAACCTGAGCCTTTAACGGGACACTCGGCCCCAAGCTCCGCCCACCGTGCAGCACTGCTGCCTCTCCCGGGTATCCCGACGCCTCCGTCCGACCACTACAAACATTTCCTCACTTTATGGTTATTTCTGCTAAAAGTCACCTTTCAGTGCTTCCTGGTTAAATGTGTCACAAACGATGTGTTGTAAATGAGCCTCAGACAGGAAGTGAGCGGCTCCACGTTTAGAGGGTTCATTCCCCCACAATCCATGGATGGAGGTGCTTTTATTTTGAAGTGAAACTTGGCGAGGTTTTAATGTGAGAGAAGTGACCGGCTGGACTCTCCTGTCTGATGATCCAAATCCAGCCTTTGAATGTTTTTAGTGTTTCTGAAGCCTCGTGAGGCCCAAATCTCATTCCACTTCATTCTGACTTCACTCTGTTTCTTTATTTTTGTAGTTTCGGCGTCATTTCTGTCCTTAATTACAACTTTATGCTGAGACTGGGACGTGGGGAGCAGTTTTGATGGTTTAGGAAACACGAGCAGTCGCTGAACGCAGAGGTTAAATCGGTGGTTCCCGACCTTTTGGAGCCACGGGACATCACATTAGAAAAATCCCACGGCACACAGCAAACAAACATGTCACAGAAACCATAGTGATCATTTTCCCGTGCACACCGGGCGTAGCTGAATCGGCTCGGTTTGTCCCCAGTGTACCTGTTTTTGGCTTTCTTCAGACCACTGCTCATGCGAGGGCCTTCATCTGGGTTTCCTCCAGGACCCAGGTCAGACGGACTACTTTGTATTTATCCATTGCTATCACGCGCTGCGTTGTCTCACAGCATGACTGTTATGTAATTACTTCGTCTTCTTCTGTTTTACCGGTAGTTACCAACCCATTTCATTAGAGCCGGTAGTTGCACTGCCCTCTGCTGGTAGAGAATGTAATTGCTCTGCCCGTTACTCACGCCGGTTGCTTAGAGTACTAATCAGGCGGCACAGTGGGTTAAATGATCACCGTGACGAGGAGCGCACCGTGACGAGGAGCGCACCGAGACTCGCGGCCCTCCTGTCGGCTCAGGTTTACGGAGGGAACCAGGCTGAGTTTTGTCTCCTCGCCGTTGACTCGCGTGCTCCGGCGTGTTAGGTGTTAGGACCACTGTTGGAAAAGGGGCAGAGAGAATAACTGAGGTTCTTAGAAACGTTATTCAATAACTAAGCAAATGTTATTACATAGTTGTTACAGATGATTTTATATGTGACGTTGTGTGTGACACACAGAGCGGCGAAACATCTGCCTCAGTGATGGAGACGTTTCCTGTTTCCTCAGGCATGGATCCCAGGAGCTCTTTTCCAGCTTAAAGTGAGGCGGTGCGATTTGGTGACATCATAGACGTGTAACCTGTGCGTGTAGTGGAGTCACAGTCGGTCCAGTGGGTTTTGGCGTCCTTACAGGTCTGTGATGGGTTCTTGTTGGAGTTTGTGGGACACGAAGGACAAAAACTTGTTGCGGCGTCTGCTTTGAGACAGGAATGTCGTTTCTGTCTCGGCGTGACTTCGAAATCATTCGCGAGAGACGTGAACGACAGATTATACTGGAGCCGTTCGCCTCGTGTCAGTCCTTCTGCCGACCGCTCGTCTGACTCAGCGTGATTGGGTTTCGTCGTGGTCACGTGCCACGCTCTCAGTGGTTCCTGAACACAGGTGTCACCCTAACGGACAGAAACGGCGACCCAAGCTACAAAAAACCAAACTTGACCTTCTTTAAGTCAGAATATTTCAAAATGTGAAGCTGAATGTTTGACCTGTGTTGGCTCTCAGCCTTTTTTCCACTGGATTTTATTTGTCTATTACTCTGAGAGCTCCGCCAGCCGGTCTGCGTTTAACTCGTTAGCCGGGACGCGTTCAGGGGCATCACTCTGAACGCGTCTCTCTGTGTTCACGTGCTCTGACTCGGCGTGACGTTTCGTTATCGGGAGCCGTTTGAGCCGTCGTCTGTACTGCACTGAAGCTTTTTAGCGTCTGCCTTCCTCCTCCTCCTCCTCAGCACTTTGAGTTTTTCACCGCCACGTCAGATCCGTACTTTAATCCATAGATGCTAGATTTGATAACCACAGATCTTTGTACCGTATTGTGATGTAGATTGGAGCAGATGTCTGTTTGTCATCTTAAACCTAAAGTAGGCAGTCTGTGAAACTCGTCCAGCTCCTCGTTAGCGATCAGCGGCAGGATGAGTGAAGGTCTGAGGCTTTTAACCAGCAGCCGTCTGTTTAGAGAATGAAACCAACAAAAGCCGTCCTCTTTTTACTTTCCATCGTTTCATACTTATTTTATCAGCCCTGGCTCCACGTGCACCGGTTTAAAGGACATGTATGATGATGATGATGATGGTGACGATGCTCTCTGTTTAGCTTGTGATGGACCGGCAGCCTGTCAGAGACGCAGAGTTGGACACCTGACTAGCAGGTGTTTACCTGATAAAAACCTTGCCTTCATCGTGTGTTACAGCACAACGATACGTGGTTGAAGTACCTTTTTTAAATTTCCCTGTACGACGTCTCAGAGTGAAAGTGTGTCATGTGGGGATCCTAAAAACAGCTGTGAAATTAGTGACAAATCATTAACGGCTCATTTATTGAAACATCGGGTTGGTGTTCGTCAGCAGCCTGTGAGGGTGGAGCTGTGCAGAAGTCATGTGACTGTTCTTTGCCGCCTTATTTATGGCCTTATTTATCGAGATGAGTCACTTCATCAGAACATGAACTGAAGCTTACCCGTGAGTAGGCTGGAGTTAAACTCGAGTTTACTTTCAGGTTGGACGATTACATGTGAGGCGGGTTTGACCCCGCCTTGTGGTTTTTTATCGTAGTCCTATCGCAGGCTCATTAATGCCGTGAACAAACGCACTCGGCTGCGTCTCTAATCTTAACCTGAAGGATTTAGTTGGATGTTTCTTCGTGTGTGGACGAGCTGCAGGAGCTGTTGGATTCTTACTGTTAGCTTTAGATGTTGCGTAATGATTTTTTGTCATTTACAGTTTATTATGAGTTTGGGGGAGCGGGGAGCTCTTACGGTCACCTACAGAAAGGAGCGTCCTCCACAAACAACAGAGGAGTTGTGAAATCACCGGCGCCACACAGTGTTCGACTGAGACGTGCTGTAAGCTTTATTTTTGACCACGAGCACTCTTTTCAGGTTCGGCACCGTCGTGTAGCCCGGAGCCAGCTCTCTCTGCAGCTTCCTCCACTGCACACACTCCCCACGCCAGTCTCCTCCGTCACTATGAAGGGGAGAGGCTCCGTCATAATCACCCGTCCCCTCTGACATCCACTGCAGCAGGCCAGAGACCACACCCCTGCCACGGGAGTTTTTTTTTTCTGTTTTAATAAATGCATTTATCATGAAAAACATGCAGATGTTTGGTTTCGTTTACAGACTGAATGCACGATCAGCCTTCCTCACTCTCTCACAGTGAGAATAACTGACTCTGTGATACACTAAAATAAACCGCTCTCTCGCCACCCCGCGCCTCCGTTTGCATTTGCAGGCTCAGCGTTCAGTCTGCAGACCACTTCCCTGCACAGGAAACCGTCACAGTTCTGTGTTTTAGTTTTTCAGTAGCATAATTTATGCAAAAGGTGTTTTATAGATGTTGTAAATGAATATATTCCAAAAATATATTGCATAAATAAATGACGAGTAAATATTGAGACAGCGTTCATGTGTGCGTTTTCTTTCTTTGTTCAGTCTGCACACAAAATGTCAACATCAAGCATCAGCACAGGTTCCCACATTCAAACTTTACACCCATATGTGACTCAATTAGAGTCTTTGAAACTGGAAACAAGTTCAAGTTCATCGTAGGTGAAAGGAAAAAACTGACCAAAGCCACAGAGAGAGGAAAAAAGTCGAGACGTAAGTCGCACATTTACAGAAACACTTATTTTTATTTCTTGGTATTCTGAGTCTGAACTGATCACTGGGTGAGTGTGTCTTTGTCATGACAGCGTACGTTTAGCAGCTGTAATGCACTTTATTTATTTCTTATCTGTATTTTGTATTTATTTTTATCCAGTTCTGTCTTTCTTGCAGCTCTTTGGTCAGCGTGAGATATTTTATCAATGTGCAAAGAGGAGTCATGAATCTAAATTCATAATTACAGGACAGTCTGAGCAATGATCTACCACAGCCTTTAAATGTAGTTTCACTGGTGCCGTCCACGTGACATCACAGTGTAAGATGTCTTTGACGTCCCTGCTCCATACATGAGGAGGTGATCCAGATGTTTTTTGGTTTTTTTGGTGACGCAGTCTTTGCAGAACTCTAAAATATCCGGAGTGAGCTCCATGGATCGGTATAAGTGAAGACAGCGGTGTCTCCGGGACTAAATCCAGACCTCGGCACTCCTGTGTTTGGACCCCCGGATCGCCCTCTTGCTCTTCAAAGGCTGCCTCTCTCCTTTATTGGAGTCCTCTCTCTTCAGGGGCCCCGGTCTTTTCTCTCGGACCTCCTCCGGCTCCCTCATCCTGCCACAGTTCAGCGCACAGGTCCAGTCCGGCTGGTGTCCCACCACCAGGTTCAGGGTGGGCAGCGAGGTGGTGCTGGTCACGTCCCTGAAGCCTAAAGAGGATGTGAAGGAGGGGCTGTCTGGAGGGAAGGTTTCATATCCGCCCCAGGACGCGTGCTCCCGAAGCCGCGCTGCCCGGCGGATCTTCTTCCAGCCCAGGTGGTTGAGCTCCAGCAGGTTGAGCAGGATGCAGAAAACCCCGACACAAAACATGAAGAGCAGGAAGATGGTCTTCTCCGTGGGCCTGGACACGTAGCAGTCCACCGGCTGGCTGCAGGGAGACGAGGTGCACAGGAAGTGGACGGGCACCTGGAAGCCAAACAGCTTCCACTGAGCCAGGACGAAGCCCACCTCCAGGACAGCCCGTAAGCACACGTGGAAGATGTAACATTTGGACAAAACCCCTCCAGAGCCCGCATGAGCCTCTGCGCCCCCCTCCCTGATGGTGCAGGCTCGGGCCTGGCTCGAGTTTTTGGGGTCCAGCCTCTGGAGGTCCTTGGCGGCGATGCCCTCCAGCACGTTCGCCAGGCTGTGCCCCAGGTGCTTATGGGACTGGATGGAGCAGCTGTCTGAGTCGCAGCTCCGATCGTAGGCCTCTCGCTGGCCGTCGCACCCTCCGTCCCGGCCTCCCTGCCCCGGAGCGTCGCCCGCCCGCTGCCCCGGGCTCTGGGTGGCGTTGTGCTTGGACAGGTTGTGCCATGTGTAGATGATGAAGCAGAGTGATGGCGTGGACACACTGATGATGTGGAACACCCAGAAGCGAGGCTGGGAGATGGGCGCGAAGGCGTCGTAGCAGATGGTGGAGCAGCCTGGCTGCAGCGTGTTGCACACAAACATTTCCTGCTCGTCGGTGTACACGTCCTCGGTGGCCACGGCGACAATCAGGAGCCGGAAGATAACCATGACGGTGAGCCACAGGCGGCCAATCATGGTGGAGTGCTGGTGCACGGCGTCCAGGAGGCGCTTGAGCAGAGTCCACTCCGTCATGGTGGCCCGCGGCTGCCGGCGGCCTCGAGGAGGGACGAGCTGCCTGGACTAGAGCAGTCTTCTCCAGAGCGATCCACCTCCTAAGCCTCTCGAGGCAGACTGGATGTGGGCTGCACGGGTTTGTTTATGACAGAGACTCCAGGACACTAAAATCAAGAAGCTGCGTCCTTCCCTCTCTGAACCTGCAGCTCCTCTGAGCCTGAGCGCTCGCCGCCGCCGCCTTCCAGAGAGAGAGGGAGAGAGTCGCCCATCTTTGGGAGATAAGGCTGTCCACTTGACACGAGTCACTTGGCGGGCTCAGTCCTCTCTTGTCCTCAGGATCCATTTAAAACCTGAGAGACATCAGCCTTCCTCAGCTGAGGAGCTGCTGATAGCGCGCTGATAGAGCATTCTTCACAGATTAGGCCTCTAAAAGCTGACAGGCTCTTCCTTTAATGGAAAAGCCTTTTTTTTGGAAAGATGACCAGTGCAGAAGAACACGCGTGTGTCATGCATGACCGTCACACACACAAAGTCACAAAGACGTTTGTGTCGGGAAGCACCACGAGCAAGAAGTGATTTAGAGACGAGTTTCTGGACGGCCACTGCTCGGTCTGTGGAGCTTTTCTCTCTCGGCTTGTTTTGACGGCTCCTCTCGAGCCACTCGCCAATCCTCTTATCTGTGTTTTAAAAAAAGCTCCTTGAAAGGTCTGCTAGCATCAAACCGTCGCGTCCCCGAGATAAAACGCTCACTGACCCCCCCCCCTAATGTACTCAAACGGTCCCAGGAGCCACGTGCGAGTCCCGCCTCAGAGCTCTGTACTTTCTATTTCGGACACGAGCGGTCCGAAATGTTGACTCGGCCTCAGTGTAATTCAAACACAATGCTCGTGTGAGCGCCTGAACCCGCCTACACACGACAGACTTGACGCGTTTCTGAGTCTGCATACTGCTGACTCAGCCAACCTGCTTCTCTGCAGACGTGTGAAGAAGAGACGACGTAAAAACAAAGATTTTTAAATGTGAGTTTCAAAGGTAAAGGTAGCTCCTCCCACAGATTCAACTACAGGAGAGGTGTTAAACATGGGGCCCGCGGGCCAGAATAAGCCTTCGATAACACTAATTTTGGACTTTTAATTGTGTTTTCATATGTTTTTTCATAATTCTGCACCAAAGTCATTAAGTTATAGATTTCTGTATCTCATAGCCCAAAGAGTCCCGCTGACAGACGTCTTTCTTTACAGCAGCAGCTTTGCTGTATCGTGTGGAAAAAGTGAGACGTGCTGATGAAAAATCTCTTCTGTCTCTTATATTCAGATGTCTGTACACTGGCAGAAAGTTTCAGCGGTCCCACATCAGTGATGTGAAATGGGTTTGACGCACACTTCGAAGGTTTCTTCACAGCAGCGATCTCACACCTGCTGCTCTGATGTTCATCTAAATCTGGAGTTTTTGTTTTTTACCCATCGTTAAAAATGTGTCCTATTCACAGAGTCAAAAAAGAGAAAGAATATGTGTGTCTGCCACTCTTCCTCTTTATTGCAGTGAGCCAGTAGCAGCTCAGTGTGAATGTAAACCTCGTCTATGGCTTCAAATCCAAAGTGTGGATTAATTTGAAATTGGTGAACAACAGGAAATGTGGAAAAATCAGAAGAAGTTTCTGTGATGTGGAAGAAAGAAGAGAAGTGTCTTTTCTGTTTTTAAAGCTAGCAGCCGCTGGGTTGATTTTTGTTTCTATGAAATTACTTTATTGTTTGACTCGTTTGTTCAAACACTGGTCGGACTGAAGACGACCGCGGAGCTTCAAAGGTGGTCGAAACATGCTGACAGGTCTAAACTTCCAAATGGTTCCATTTAATTGATGAAACCAAACTGAAAACGTTAAAAGTTCATACAAGAACATACTGTTATTGTCAAATGAAAGGGCCAAATAATCATAAAGGGCCACAGATCTTATTATTTGCACCCAGGAGGCTGCGTCACCATCATCAGGAGGCTCGGGTATGTTGGATTCATACAAATATAGTTTTTTAGTAAAAACATGATGTAAAGATTGACCAGCACGTCCATGTGGAGCAGATGGAGTCGTCCATTCATATTCATCGCCCACATGTGAGCTCAGATAAAAGCTCGGAGCAGAGGGAGAGAGGCGGGAGGACTTTCTTAGCCTGGCCTCTTTCTCCCTCCTTTCACTTCATTGCCACCTCTTATCCTTTCTCAGGCTGCTGCTAACAAAGCCTGGAGGGAAAGCACATCACTGGGAATTCCTTCGTGATAATTCCTCTGACAGCAGACGTTAAAACGCACGGGGGAGCGCCACTTCCTGTCCCGGCTGCAGGTCTGGCTCGGCTCGTGTTGTGTCTGTCTGGGTCTGTTTGTGAACCTTCGTGTGCATTGTGTTAAATGGGACAGGGGGCCCCTCTCTAATCCTGCGCAGGTCGACAGCGAGGGGCCGCTCTCCAGTCCATCGATCGCTTTCTTCACCGGGTCCTTTAACAGCACTCTCAGGCGTTAAAGCGGCGTGTGCCTCTGTCTGGATCGATTGCAGACAAAAGCACCGCAGGAGGCTGTCTGGATCCAAGCTCTCGCTTTACCTGCACGCCCTCATCATCGGGATGAAAGTGGCTGCTCCTCACTTCCTGTCGTACACCTGTTCTCATTATGACCGACGTTTCTAATGTTGAGCTCGGTTATGCACAGTAACCTCTAAACTCTCAGTTTAACTTTTTCTACTCATGGATCTGAATGATGTCAACAGAGGATATCAAGCCCCGCCCATCTGCTGCTTGCTTGTTTCTGAGGAGCAGCTAATCAGAAAGTGGGAGGAGCTTTGAACATTCCTCCAGCAGAGACTGAGAATAAAACTGTGAGCAGAACTCGTGGCCTTCGACAGTGATGGCGACGGAGGATGGCGCTGCTGACCACTTTATTCAGAAACAAAAGGACTTTGTTGGGTTTTAATCCATGTCTGTTCATTATCCCAAAATCGCCAGGAGAACAAAAATATTCTGATACTGTAGGATTAGGTTAGTGGTACTTAAAGGATTAAAAGGAAGAAGGCTGAAATCAGTTTGGACCACATGTTAAGTGTTAGCTTGAAGCTTCCTTCCATGTGGCTGTTGGCTCGTCATTAGTCAGTACACAGCACAGAGTGCCCTGTTTGTTTCTACGTGACACGTTTGCACAGTATCCTCACCCGGCAGCCACAGTGACTAGAAATCAGTTCATAATGGTTTACCTTGTTAAATAAACACTGACTCACTGCACCATCGTGTGGCACAAACTGGTATTAACTGGAAGGAAAGTGCAGACCAGCCCTATTTCACATTCAGCGGATATCTCTTCAACAACAACACACAAAGACATGAAGTCACAGCTGATGTGTGTTGATGCTTTCCGAGGAAAATGACGAGAAACGACTCCAACTGTGAGATCTGGAGAAGAAAAAGAGACCTTACATTTTAAATGAATTTTTACATTTCACAGATTAGAGTGTAACCCAAACCCTGATCTGGTGGCTGTTTAGGGATTACTGCTTGAATCAGAATGAAGCTGTATCACCTCCACAGACAAACCCCCTCCCCAGCATCCCGTCTGCAGCCTCGGCCTCCTCCGGCCTGGAGCTGGAGGGTCTGGTCTCGCTCCGCTGCCTGCCTGGAAGCCCCCTAACAGGATTAAAGGGGGTACGGTGAGGTGCTGTAACTCAGTCTGATGTGGTTTCCATTCGTCTGGCCCAGCCCCGACTTTCCTCTCCGTCTAATCCCTCAGTGTTCTCACCGGCGTCCGTCAGCCTCTTTAATCTGCTGGCCGGCTTTAGGAGGAGAAGCCTCGCCGCTCGGACGCTGTCTGATGATAAACACGGAGCTGTCGGGTCCCAACGTCGGCTCGGGCTGGAGGTAAGGCTGCTGCTTGTTGTGTGACTGACTTTGCTCTGCACCAGGTCAGCGTCGTGTTTCATGTGTCTCTGCTCGGGACTGTGAAGAACGTGAGCTGAACCTCACCTGAACAATAACTACAGCTGTTTTCAGAGGAAACTTGAAAGCTACACGTTAGAAGAAAAAGATGGAAATTTCGTGTTGCAGCATCCAAAACAACGAACACCACAGAAAAGAGAACTCAAATATTATACTATACTATACTAAAATACACAGAACAAGATAACACACTGAAAAGCTCAAAAATAGAACAAAATAAACAGCTCAATGAAAAAAATACAATAAATGGCTCTATGTGTCATAAAAATAAAATGAAATCAAATAGAAAAAATAGAAGAACCGAATAACAAAGCTTGCTAAACAGAGAAATACTATTTGTTGTTCTTGAAGAAGAAATATTACTAATATTTTTTTACTAATTTATTCTCAGTGTAAATGTGTTCAAGCACTCACAGGTTATTTAATTTCTTGCACGAAAAATTATAGCTTTATTAAAGCTTTGATTTACTGATTTGTGGCCACTTGGGGGCAGCAGAGGAAACAAAATTAAACCCATAAATAAAATATTAAATAACCGTCAGCTTTCAGATGCTCTGTAACTGTGTGTTTGGTGCTTCTGGCTAAACGGTGAAAACAGCTGCTGGAAAAGAAATGACAAGAGTTACCGAACAAGCAAACCTGCACATCAGAACTTCTTTGTAGTTTCCAGTATATTTCCTAGCGTCTGTGATGCTGACCAATAGGAGCACAGTGCGCTCCTCCGTCTTTGAGAGTCTATTTTTATAAAACCTGCCTGTAAATATGAAGGGTTCTGTTACTGGAGTCGGGGGGGAGCAGGTAAACTGGGCAGACAGAATCACCCATTCAGCTTTGGTCACCATTGTCTATTTACAGACTTTATTTGGATAGATTTTTATTTATTTATTTTTGTGTCAGGATGTGATTTGATTTCATCTGTTTTACATTTTTAACCTCAGTTTAGTGAAAATCAGTAAGAAATCTGCAAGAAATCAGCGTTTTCTCTGCACCGTCTGTGTGTGTGTGCACTTGTGCGTGCGTGCGTGCGTGTGTGCGCGCTAACAGATGTGATGTGGAGTGAATGGCCCCTCATATTACAGATATGACTGTGGAGGATCCGATGGGCCGGTGGGTGTCCAGTCCTGTGGAGGAGGTCAAGTTAATCCCTGAGCCTGTGCTGGAGGAAGAAGTCAACAGCAGCAGCCAGGAAGTAATGTGCTATCACGCAGACACACCCACTGAGGAGTGTGCAGCCATCACAGACAGGTAAATGGAGCAGGAAGCAAATGAGGCTGAAAGTTCATCGCCTCTGTAACGTACGTTCGCCTGTGTGGGGTTTTGGATGGAGGTTCAGGTTTAGATTTATCAATGTTTGAAATCTCCCAAAGCAGCCTTTTACCAAAACTGGAGCCGGGCGGTCTGTTAGTGCAGTGACCTCACAGCAGCCATGTTATTGGTCATTAAAAATGCTCCAGAAGGTCCGGCTCAGGGTTAGCTGAGGTGAAGCCTAGCAGACAGCTAGCAGCTACAGCCACCTGTGTCACCATCCACCTGTCAGTCAAAGAGGCCACGCCCCTAATAATGCAAACTTTAAGGCTTAACACCATTTAAACAGGTGAGTTATAAAACCTTCTCCCCTGTACAGGTGTTATGAAGGAGGGATGATCCACAGAAACTAAACAGTTTGTGTATCAGGCTGCTGGAAACGTTTAACATGGGAGTCTATGGGGACTCAATGCTGGAGCCTCTGCTGGACATTAGAGGAACTGCAGTTTCTAAACTATAACTTTACGTCCTTTATGTTGCCACTTGGATGCACCTTGCAGATATGCTGGTGATGTATTTCACCACTTCCCAAAGGCGCTCTCATGGACTGAGGTCTGATGACGGTGGACGGTGGTGTAGTTTCCACTCAGATCCAATAACATCACAGTCCACAGTTAGGCGGTCTGCAATGACATGTATTAAAAATATTTTGAAAGAGGTCACATGATATTTTCATTATACATTTGAAGACAAACAGCTGAAAAACATTCTGTTTAATATTTTGCTTGTTGTTTCGTGTGAGTAAATCTACAAAGCAGGATGAATCTTTTCCATCAGGACGTTTATGCAAATGTCAAAGTAGAAAACTGCCTTTGCAGACTTCCTGTCGTCTCTGTTCGTGTGTCGTTCTGTGCAGTGAGGAGCAATTTTGCAGGATCTGCCACGAAGGCCGGGCCTCAGGGGAGCTGCTCTCCCCCTGCGAGTGCTCGGGCAGCCTGGCCTCGGTGCACCGGAGCTGCCTAGAACAGTGGCTCACCGCCTCCGACAGCGGCCACTGCGAGCTCTGCCATCACCAGTTTGTGCTGCAGCGTGTGCCAAAGCCTCTGACTGAGGTAGGCCCATCAACACACTGATGCTCAGGACTGGACTCAGAGAGGGTCCAGAGTGGTCCAGACTTCTGACCGAGACATCCACTCGTGCACTTATCTAATGTCTCAAACCTGGATTAATGAAACTAAGTGGCTTCGTGAGCTGAACATGAGAATATATTGTGTGATTTTTTTGTTGTCATGCTCAGCCTGGAGAGAAACATCTTTGTGAGATGAGACAGAGGAAGTTAAAAAAGAAGCTGTTTCAGCAGCTTCTGCTGCAGCACAGAGCAGAGCAAAGAGTGACGGCTGGCTCTTTTTCCTGAATGGTGGCGTGTATCAGACTCAGTGGGAGGAGTTTGTTGGCTTCACGTTGGAGAACCTGTTGCCCATAAAGCCACTTAGCCTGAGAGCCAGATTAGATGGTGCTTCTTTGCCATGCTGCAGAGGACAGACCAGGAGAGTGGCCTCCGTGCTCTTTGTAGGTGCATTCCTGGCTGGTAATCTGCTGATTAGCTGTGTGTGCTCTGCCAGGCTGAGCTACACACTGAACAGCAGCAGAGAAGGAAAAGTGCAGCACTTTGTATTAGCGACGCACTAATGTAATCCACACAGCATACACTAACACGTTTAGTCTGCTTAGATTCAGCTCTGAGTAAAAAGCCGTTACAAGCTGGTTTTGCAGCTACAGAGTCTTCTGTATTATCAATAAATAAGATCATTGATTTCATTTATTCGTTTTGATTTCACCATCATTCAGTAAATGTGGGATCACCTAAACTGTTCCCAGAGGATTTTTCCTTTTAATGTCCTGCTCATATAAAGAACACAGGAACAGTCGTTTCCAACACAACATGGAAAACATCACAGACATTTTACTATTTCATGGAAAATATGAGGCTAATCAGCCTCCTCTTCCTCAGTGGTGGTGCTCTCCAGCCATGCAGCAGCAGAGGAGGACGCTGTGCAGCGATGCGGCCTGTTTCCTGTTCATAACGCCGCTGGCGTCTCTGTCGGGGTGGCTGTGTGTTCAGGGAGCCATGGAGCTCTACTACACCAACGGGACGGAGGCCCTGGGACTCCTGGTCCTCACGCTGGCTCTCATCATCATCTATGTGTTCTGGACTGTGGTAAGTTTACAATCTGCACAATCATCCACAACATCAAACTTATTTTGCTGTGCCTAACCCAAATGATTAGTGTGGAAGACTTCGGTCCTGGATGGGGACACGTGTAGTTACTGAGTAGCAACTTCTAAAGGTAAAAACACTCAACTTCTGCTAATGTCCCCTTTGGCGCCAAAGGCGAGTCATCCCCATGGACTCCTACAGCAGACAGAATCATGATAGGAGAGGTTAAAGAAGGCCCACCCAGCTGCTTTTCAAGCCTTTTGTTTCTGAGGGGCCCTAAACATTAGGAAAAGCTGTCTCCGAGGGGAGGAAAGCTGCTCTGGTGTCCAAGAATAAGGATTCAGAAATGTAAGATTCCACAGTGCAAAATATATAAATCCTAAAATGTCTGTGAAATCACTATTTAACAAAAATCTTGGAGACTGCCACTTCAAGTGGTACTGAACACCACTCAGATTGCATTGGATGAGGGGAGGAAGATCAATGAAGGGAAGCCAATATAGGAGAAATCTGCTCTCTCTTTCCAGTCCCTGTCAGGACTCTTGCTGCAGCATTTTGGAGTAACTGAAGGCTTTTCAGGGAGTTTTTAGGACATCCTGATAATAATGAATTACAGTAGTCCAGCCTAGAAGTAATAAATGCATGAATTAGTTTTTCAGCATCACTCTGAGACAGGATATTTCTAATTTTAGAGATATTGCGCAAATGGAAGAAGGCAGTCCTACATATTTGTTTAATATGTGCATTGAAGGACATATCCTGGTTCAAAAATGACTCCAAGGTTTCTCACAGTGTTACTGGAGGCCAAGGTAATGCCATCCAGAGTAAGAATCTGGTTAGATACCATATTTCTAAGATTTTCAGGGCCAAG
>VOQK01013018.1:14446-25765 GCA_015052645.1 Benitochromis conjunctus
CCCCTTTTCTACTTTCCCCCCCCCCCCCCCCCCCACTCCCACCAACACCATCACCCAACTGCCTGCTGCCTCGCTGACTGACTGCAAGGCTGAGTGAGTGACACAGCGGTGTATTAATATGCAAACAGCATTATCACAGGCAGGTGAAGATGAAGAGAAAGGGAGCAGAATTCAGTTTTCCCAATTAAAGCCTTCTGGCCCCTGGTGGCCCTGTGGGAACCCAGAGCATTTACCCATCAGCACTGTCATGAGCCTGCATTGATTGTGTGAGTGTGAGAGATGTGCATGTGCATAGCTGGCGTCTGTAGATTCCCAGAGAAATCACACACTTATAAGGACGGATGAATTACTATGGGATCAAACAAGTACGGTTTACTGTATATAGTTATATTTCATGACATGCACAGGAATTTTATGTTTATTTAAGGAATGACATGGCGCCCTGGACAGTGATTAATGTACTGAGGCCAATAGTAACACACACATACACACACACAAGCATAATTCTAACTTTCATTTTTCCCGTCTTGATTATTCTAACTCATTTTTCATGTGCATTTCTCAGTCCTTCTTTGCACGTCTTCAAATAACCCAGAATCCAGCAATTAGAATGCCAACAAAAAAAACAACAGATACTCCCATCACTCCTACTACTGCTTCACTTGCTTCAGTGAAATTTAGAATTTTAAAATGTTATTACATACATAAAGTGTATCTGGAAAGTTTTCACACAATTGTGTAGAATTTTAAGATGAAAATGAATTTAATCCATTTTGGAAAAAGGCTGAAACATGACAAAATGTGGAATAAGTGATGCACGTCTAATACTTTACGGACACACTGTATAACTGTTGAGAATTCCTTCCAGTAGTCGGCCTCTCCAATCATCAGGTCGGGTCATTTTGACCATTCCACGCTCCATTTTAACTACACAGGCAACCACACCTTTGACCCCTTAAACTTTCTGCCTTCATCAGCCCACTGGGTTATCTGAATCTGGTCTTCCAACAACTGCTGAAAACTAATTATTATACTTTAGCTTTTACCTGATGTTTCACCCATGATTTTAAATAATTAGTTAAAGTCACAAAAATTTAATCATCATATCTCTATCCAATCATTGTAATATATGTAATAATGTAATATATAGAAAGATGTTCCAATGAAAACTATTCATAGAGTCTGACCGGTAGCATAAATGAGTATCTTTCCAGCAACCTTCATTTAAGCATCAGTGTCATTAAGATTCCACAGCAGGCTAACTTAGTCTAAGCATTTAGTGAAACATGGATTTTAAGTGTGTCTGTGTGTATTTTTCTCTCCTTCTGACCCTCTCTTGTCTTGGAGGCTATTAAAAGCAGCAGTTCTTAGCATGTGCATTCTGCAGCAAGGCTTTGTGCATTCTCTACCAACTTCCCCCATTAGACACAGCTCCAAGGTAAACTACATGCACCATCAACAAAACTGACACCCCAATCTATGGAGTTCAAACACCTCCTCCCCCTCCCCTACCTCGGCCATATTATCTTCCCTGCATGACAAGCCGGTAATGGAAAAATCACACTAAGCAAATGGTTCTTCTAATAACAATAAATTTCCTATAAAATTATGAAGGGCTCAAACCGTTTCCTTGCATCTATTTTGCTATGAATTCTAATTAGGGTGCCAGGAAGGCAGAGTGCTGGGTCATCACGTCAGAGACAACGTGCGCCTTTTTGATTGATGGCCCGGTGTGGGGTCGGCCTATCCTCCCTACGCTTGCTTCTCCCCAGCTCTCTTCTTCCTCCCTCCCTCTCTCCTCTTTCTCTTAAATTAATGGGCATCTCACCTAGCCCCTAATCATAGTACCCCCACTGCCACTCCCCCCAACTGCTCCTCCTTTCTCTTCTCATTTCAATTTTGCAGAAGGTGCATGGGGGAGAGGACGGGAGAGATCGATCATTTATCTTGTAATGGCTGGATAATAGATCCATCACGGTAAAACAGCTGCACAAACTCCTGTGTTGTCTCTGTCATCAGGCCTTCCCATTTTCTCTTTAAACCATCCTGCCTTTAAGCAGCCCCCCCCCCCCAAACCCACCACCACATGTGTCACAGCCATTTAACCAAAGAGGCACATCTGTAAAGGTAAAATGTCAGCAGGCCTGGACAACGCCATAGCCTGAACGATAACCAAATGCTTCCATCTTCCGCTAATGCCATTGTGACACCAGCTCAACAGCTTTAAGGCACACAGCTAACTTATTAGCGACAGATAAAGACAA
Source organism: Benitochromis conjunctus (assembly GCA_015052645.1). Lineage (NCBI taxonomy): Eukaryota > Metazoa > Chordata > Actinopteri > Cichliformes > Cichlidae > Benitochromis > Benitochromis conjunctus. Next base: position 16,711 of record VOQK01013018.1, read on the forward strand.
ACTGTGCAACAAATCAAAATCTGACTGAAAAGCTGCCAGAAAAGCTAATATAAGGTCTGAATAGAGTTGTTGTTAAAAATTGAAATTTTGATAGTTTAATAATTACAAAATATGTTTTCAGTTATGAAAAACTGGATCTGTAGCCCTGCTGTACATGCTGACTCGTCGACATTAAACATTAGTACACCTAAAAGTCTATGTGAATGCATATGGATACCCTTTACAGTCACGTCTCATCAAATTATTTATAAGCACATTTAAAAACAACTAGCATTGATCAAAGTGCTATACAGCATTAAAAACATCCACAGAAAGTCCCATCAAAACTCGATCTGATTTATAGGCAAAGGAATAAAAATGAGTTTTCAACCAGGTCTTTAAAAATCATCTGTGTTGGTGAATAGGGTTTTCCGGGGGTTAGGAACAGCTATGGAAAGACTCAGTCTCCTCTATGTTTCACCCTGAACAACAAGACAACTAACCCAAGGACATCTGCTCAGCAAACTTCCATGACCTCGTGGGAACATGCAAAATTAAAAGAAGTAATAGTGACCCTTGAAATCCATGCAGGTTAATTTTTGTATGAAAATAGTGTTCACCTGTTAACATACCTGTTAAAACTGTTACGTGTTATTTCAACTGCTGTCTGGTTTTCATTTTTAGATTTCAGCAGGGATGAATCCATAGATTGGCACATTTGTTTGTTTGGACATGTATTTTGTGAGATATTCACCGTTGTAAACTTAAGGCAGTCATAGTGTAAGATATTTTCTTAATATGAGACAAGGATTAAAAATGTTCTGCCACCCCAAAGTAAGTGCGACCGCTGAGTTCATAATAGCACCTACATAACAAATGCTCACAATCCAGCTGATATATCAACTGATGTCATCATTAGGGTTATTTTTTCACACTAAACAAGGATCCCAGAAAGTTATTGAAGGCAGCACAAAACAGCTATCGAGCTAGTACACTAATACTCGACTGTAGTAGCAGGAGTAATCCTTTATATTTCAATCCTTTGCTTTACATATTTATACCAAGAACCTCCGATGGCACCGATTCAGCTCTGGGACATTATTGTGCGACTTGTAAATTCTACATGGCATCGTCGAATGGATCGCCTCACTTGAAAGCTATTCAGTATCCAGTGCATTTAGGTTTTTCACCATTCATCACCGACTGATGTGCTTGTGCGTCTGTGTGATGATAGTGCCCTCTCTCTCTGTCCCCTGCCTCACAATGTGGGCTCCAACAGGGAGAAGTCATCTGTCTTCGTTAGCGTCTGGGGCTAAATATGCTATGCATCTGGTACTGGGCTTTCCACTCCCCCCATTCCCGTTTGGCCTAAGCCGCTTTGCTTTGTTTATATAATGGTAGGCATACTCTATGAATACATAATTATAACAAACTGTGCATGATTTGCACATGCAAACACAAGGCTCTGCATCCTCCAGCCAGTGTCTACATGTTTGAAATTGGCATTTCAGCACCCTTAGTATTCACTGTGACCTCGTCAAATTAATGCGCTGCCTGCTGACTTCTAATGTGCCTTCTGCATTGTGTCTGTGATTGGCCAAAATGCAGAATTTGAGAATCCAACTCATTTACGGTCCATTTTGGGAGAAAATGTAAAAAAAAAGAAGAAGCTGGCCTTTGAGAAAATTAAGCTGACACTAGCATCAGTGCGAAAATTCCTTCCAAATGGACACTTAACAAGGAGCATCTGAAGATGTGTGGGTTTAAGTGGGTGTTAACAAACCGTGGCATTGCCGAATGAGCTGTGGGATGGAGAGCTAAGAGAAGAATCACTTGACTGGGGCGCCCTCCAGTGGTCTTCGTTCTCAAACATGGGAGGTGTACTGTGAAGCACTCAGTGTCTGCTTACCGTGCTTTTGTCTTTCAATAGTTTCTCGATCACTTCGATCAGCTGCTCCTTCTGATCTGGGTCCAGGCTGAGGACAAAAGGAGGTTGGAAACTAATTATCAACTACAGAATGGCAATTATTCACATACAGACTAACAAATTAAATCATCAAGCCTTTTGCCAAGCCTCTACAATATAGAACAGAACATAAGGAAAAACATAAAAGGTCTACGATATACAGAGCATGAAGGAATTTCAAGAAATAGAAATGCAGATAAACAGCAAAACTGTGCCTGGTTTTCTAAAGGACCATCACTGATCATCAAACATTAAATCACACATGCACCTACTACTAAGATAAGAGAGCAATAAAAGCGGGGCAAAGCCCCTTATACCAACATTACCCAACCTTCACTGTATTAACTGCTCAGCTCACTGTTTAGGAATGAGGCAGTACAACGAGCCAGTAAAGCTTACAAGTGCAGCGGCTTTATCCATTGATGTCTTTACCTGTACAGCTTTTGGATCGCATGTGCTGAAGTCTTCCTCACATATGGGGACAGGTCAGCTGCAGCCTCCTTGATGGCCAGCATCATAATGGGGACAATAATGGGGACACGGATACTGGACAAAACCCTCAGAGCACTAGCCCGGATGAACTGGTTTGGGTCCTGGCACAGAAACAAATTGTCAGCGAGACAGTGTGCTACAACAAAAACCGTGCCTCCTAGCACCAAGAAGCAGTGAGAAGAGCGACATTTATCATCCTCTGATCACCAACACATGCATCTCTGCGCATCCAGAGAGACTGAATGTTACCTTAAGGGCCCGCTGGAATGTACTAATAGACAGCAATGCCAAGTCCTGCTGCTCCTCTGCATACCTCACCAGGTACACGTACACTAGCTTCTTGAGCTGCGAAGAACAATGACATCAAAAACAGCAATAAAACGAAACAGCTATAAAAGAAAAACCACTGCAGCAGACGTGGAAATAATCGAGCAAACCAGCTGTGTTGGAAAATTTAGGCAGGTTTGTGTGAGGACACACTGGTTGTTTTTACAGCTAAAAAGAGTGCAAAATTTTGAAAAAAATAAAACACATCCACAATACAAAGGTTGGCTTCCTTTACGTTGATTTTTCTAAGGGAAACATTTGAGTTTATTATTTCAAGAGACTGGGGGTAGGCGGTTGGGGGCGGGTCGAGGGAGGTGGAAAGCTTTCCTGTCTTAATTTCAAAACCTGCACTCTCAATAGCGTCTTTTCAGACAGAGGAGCTGCATTATGTGTTTATATTTCCCTCCCCAGTCTTGTGCTTTGGCTCCCTCACCTATTCTCTACTCACCGGAAAGCCTGAGATAATATTTGCTCTGGATTCTGACAAGTTTAACTAGAGGTCAAAGGTGGTTTGCTTGCTGATTCACATCAGCTATTCTGAGAGAGGAGCTAATTTTCTTCCTATGAGCCTGTTGGGTTGGACACCATGAAACTGGGAGGAAAGGGTTATAAAAAATGATTTACCTGAGGAACTATTTTTAATTTATAACCTGATTTAGGTTGGAGGTCAGGACTAAGGTTACATTTTAGGTACAAATCACCAAGCGCTTTAGCTAGTAATCAGCACCATGCTTTCTAATGCAACGAGTATTGACCTGTGGTATCACAGCACAGTTCTCAATCATCATTGTGGCCATTACTGCTGGAAGTAATGGCATTACTCACTATAAAAAAAAAAAAAGGAGACAAAACCCATCTGCCCTCAAGGAATGGGTTTGTGTGACCACAGAGCATGCAATGGACTCTTGAACTGCTAAGCAGGCAATTACGGGCAGTACAGGTGAAACTTGCTCCCTCTCATTTTATTTGACTTTTTTCCTGGATTTCAGTGTATAATTCAGTAAACAAAACAAAGAGCACTAACATTAAATCACGAAACACTGTCAATAAACTGCATGTTCTTGTGCCGTTACGCTCAAGCTCTAATTGGTGGGGCTCATGGGCAGCTCGAGATGACACGAAGTAGAAGGGATAACGGCAGGAGCGAAATAAGAGGCCATTTTTAGCACGACATACTGTAGCTGAGCAGAAACTGAGAAGAGAGAGAAAGCACAGACCAAGACCTCACACTACCTTAGCAGCTGGTGTGTATGAGGCAGGAGAGAGAAGATGTGACTCGGAGCTCTCTTCCCCCAATTACATCCACCCACCTGCTCCCATACCCCTGCCACGAGCTGGTTCGGCTGCATGCCTCGCACACAGCGCCTGGCCTGGCTGGACCCCCCTCCACACCCCACCGCCCCGCCCCGGCTTACATGCTGCCTCCCATGCTACCTGATTATTCTGCTGCTGCTAATCAATATTCACAGGCTCTGGGCATGGGAGCGCCTCTTGAGCTGCTGCTTAATGTTCGGTCATTCACTGGAATAGGCGGTGGGCGGTTTTTCCAAGGCTCGCAGGATTCAGTGGCATGTTGATGCAAGCTCACAGCAGCTTTACAGAATATTTATGTTGTTGCTGCTGCTGTACCAATTTATGGCTCAAAGTAGGGCTGAGAAATAATCAAATTTTAATTAGCGCTGTGTAATGATGCTGTTGTTTTATCATGCTTTGCAGTCCAAGACACAGAAGTCAGTGCAACTTTGTGAACTTGCTGGAAATGTAATACACCTAACAAAGACGTGCATTTTATTACCAGTAAAGAGATGTATTAGGTATTTATTTCCACACTGTATTCTTACACCTATTTAACAATATTATCTCAACCTGCTACGACCATTTCCTGTTTCCTTGCTTTGCTTTCTGTAGAAACACTAACTTTAAATGTTCAAGTGCATGCATGCAATCTAAAGCAAGAAAAAGATTGTCAGTGGATGTAACTATTGTTCTCTGAGTTCCCCCTTTTGGCATCATGCTTTTGGAAGCCACGTGCTGCGTTGCGTGAGAATGAAATGAATCATAACAGTGAACTGCATTAAAATTAATAAAGTAGTGCGAGTTATTTCTCAATCGTGTCATACCTCAATATTTTTACTTGCAACATTCTTCACCACAGCAGGAAACAACTCTGAGGCACTTTTGCCCTTGGCAATGAGCTGGAGGGAAATAAATAAATAAATAAATAATAAAACAATTTTATTACCAGCACAAAACAGCTCAGTTACTTAAAAGGAATGCTTTAGTGGATTCCCGTGATGCACTCACCCCGACAATTCTCTTCATGGCCTCCAGTTTGAGCGACTCCTTGTTGCTCTCCAACATCTCTTTAAGGTCTTGATTCCTGAGGACAGAAGACATTCTGGCTCTTATTGTGGTCATTGATTAGTTGCTTTACTTATCACTTTCATAGTGATAAATCTAGGTTCAACTTCCGCGTAACACGTCGTACACCTCTAGACAAATGTAACTACATATTGGGTCAACGCAGCCTGCAATAAGTCCGACTGTGTGGAGGACGGTTACAGCCTAGGGTTAAGATGGTAAATGGACTGGTTCTTATATAGCGCTTTTCTACTCTACCTTACCTAGCACTCAAAGTGCTTTACACTTTCACTATTCAGACAGCAGACACGCACTTTGATTCTATGTGCTTTTATCTAACATTCATGCACATTCAGACTCTGGATGAGACTGGAGCAACCAGGGATTGAACACCAACCCTCCCATTAATAGATGAGCTGCTCTACCTACTGAGCTACAGGAGGAACACCCCTGGGGTTTCGGGTTATACGTTTTTAGATTTCCCGCTGAAGCATAACTCAAGCTTGTACAGGACATGAGCACAAATACAAGAGCCATACATGGTCATGTAGATGGATGAGGTGTATGCTCAGAATGCAGCAACAATGGTATCCTAATCAACAACACAACAGCATCACAACAATGATGCTACTCAGCAATCACATGATTGCCATATTAATTCCTTGACTAATTCAAACAGGCAATGTTGCTCAAAAACAAGCCACACAGCAGGTTGTTTGTTCCATAGGGACGCTGTGCAGGACGGAAGACAAGCTGCAGACAAAAATATGAGTGCAGATATGTTCTGTTTCATTTTAAGTGTATAATAACCTGGTGTTTATCCAAAATGGTCAAAATTAACTACAAGATCAAATCTGCCAATATTTAGCAGCAGTGACTCAACAACATGGGGCTTGAGCTGCAATCCAGATGCATGACATTATTTATCACTGACACAGATTCATTGTGTTTATGAGCTGTGTGTCTGCCCATTGTGAGGAAGCTATGTCTTAAAAACATTGAGTGAATTTAAAAAACACAAACATCAAACTGAATTTAGCCAAAAACCTATTACAATTTGGTGGTCAAAGGTCAAGGGTCAAGGCTTTATCTAGAACTCAGGAATTTACATGCTAATTATTTCACACAAATGCCTCATAGGAATAAATGAATAAGCAATGATATTTTATATCCTAAAGCTCGAAAAGGTCAAACCTTAATTTCTTAATTTGTAAACAAAAATAGTTTTTGTAGAACAGCAACTAAATCTTTGAAACCTTTACAATATTTTATACAGAGCCTCAAATGATTGAACTAAATTTTAAGAAAAGAACAAATTTACCCTTAGAAGAAACTGGAACAAACTTTTCTGCACCTAAATGATTTGTTTTTGACTGTTTCAGCTCTACTGCATGTGAATATGTAATATCTGATTTGGTTACGTATGACTTCAGTCAGTTTACACCACTAAGAAGCAAATGTAACTAATGACATTACCAACAACCTCGACTTTACTTTATATGTTACTGTAATTGACAAATGCTGACACTGTTAAATGACATATGAATTGTCAATATACGCTGTTAACAAGCATTTTATTAAAACACTGATATGTCAGATCTGCTACCATGGTATGTGAACTTTTGCCTTTTGTAACACCAAGGCAGCACACTTATCAATACCTAGCAGTTAGGTGAGAATAAGCAACATTGGGAAGGAAGAACTGCCTTTTAACAGAAAGAAACCTCAGATAGCACCGAGCTCAGGGAGGGGACGTCATCGGCCTAGTTCAGACGTGATGGTAAAGAAAACATCTACACTTCTGCAACTTTGCTCACCTGATCCTGTGACATTTTTCAGCATTCAGGAGTGAAAATGGCTTCACTTTTAATTCATTATAGGTTTCAATATTTTATTTAAATCCACTTTTAACACTGCTAAGTTAAAAAGACTGCACTCAAGTTAATGACAGTTGTTGTTGACTGTTGTTCATACAACAATCTTAATTCTAAAAGAATAATCCACAATAGTAATCTGAAAATTCAGTTTCCATTCCCAAATAGTCATCATTTTAAAAAAAATTGTTACCTCTATTAGTTACATCTAAAAATTTCAGTGTTATTTAAAGGAAAATGCATGTATTTAGCTGCCAGATGTTACAAGAAAACAATAACCTACGTTGTTTTACTACAGTACCCGGCTTTGTGTGACTCCTTAGGGCTACTGTTGGTGTGTGTGAGTGACTGTTCTTCCTGACTGAGCTCAGGCTTCAGAGTAAGCTGTAAGTTCTCAGCAGACACCAACACTGTCCTCATGGCTCCTGCTGCCTCCGAGCGCAAAGAAGAGAAACCAGCGTCCATACCGCTGCAGTCCATTCAGTGATGTCTGTGCGTTTGTGTGTGTTAGCTGTCTAAAGAACAGAGTCCACAAAACCACGGCTGACTGAATTTCCACGGACCAAAGAGGGCTGTGGTAATTACTTTCCTTCAGGGTGTACTCCCAAGTTCTCTTGGCTTTATTTACAGCTGTCTTCTTGTCCAGTTCATAACTGTCAAAGCTAGGAACTGTGGAAAAACAGCACAGGCTCCACTGCTTTGTCACTGTCATTCACCAGTACTCCCTTCCTCTTCTGTTGGGCAAAAGAAAAAGAAAAAAAGTCACAAGATGCCCCGTCAGCTCACTAATGGCAAGTCATCCTGATGCCTGAGGGTAATGACTGCTTACTTGGCTAATTAGCCATTACCATATTAAACTGTTACTCCTCTATTCTGAAAAATGCTGACTTTCATATGGAAAGCTGTCTCACCTGGCTCCTGGTCGTGTATGTGACTCTGCCTCTGTGTGACTATGGTCACTTCCCTCTAGAGGAAAAAGGAGGGCCTTATCTCTGGTGGGTAAACACTGAGCTACTTTTCATCACCACCACTGCACAATAATCTACTTTAAATTGGCACCACTAAGAGCACATGCGTCTGCCAACTTTTACTGACAATGCCAACAGGACAGGCCCACATCAAAGATAACAGCACCAAGCTGAATGTCAGGAAATACTCCTGGAGATGTGAATGGTACAAAAGGGTTTTGAAGAGGGAGAAATATGGACTTTATTCCGGAGTAGGTGACTAACATGAGGGCCTGACTGAGTAATGACTGAATTTCTAAATGGTTTGAAAGCAACAATGGCGCAAATTGGGAAACATTTTTGCTCTACACAGTATCACAGTCATCACAAGCGATACGACAGATTATTATTTTGGCAGCTTTATCCAAAGCTCCCTCCTCCAAAAGATTTTCTCGAGTAACATAAAGGAAGGTATAAAAGTTGGACATGTCTACCATGTTGTCACCCATTGGTGAAATCCTGTTCTTAAGCCCCAAGGTGAACATTTTCAGAGTTGCCATCTTCTGTGTTTTGAAACAAGCCACGGATGAATCTGACTGAAATCACACTCTCATTGGCTGGGGACTTGTGATTGACAGGTTGTTAGCCAGTGAGCATAATGTGGATAATTTCCACAATCAACTTACTGCTGAATTTAGCAAAAGCCACAATGAGTAACTGAGCCCATCAGACAAATGTTTACAAAGTCAACCTTCCTACACTTTTATGGGCTCGGACATCTTTTTGCAAACACAGGTATCGCCATATGGTGGTCACAAAAAGAACGCACGATTAAAGTGTGCGCTTGCTTCACTTTTCAAGCTAAGTTCATCCTTTACACCATCTATAGCAACTATTTAAAACCTGAAATATACTCTGTTGCAGAACACGGACAGCAGGAGACCTAACAGCCAAGTAGTCATTCCCCTTTACAGTTCTTTGAAGTCCGCCGCCTGGGCACATGCTTGGTTAGTGCATTGTAATGTAAACTCTCTGCGGACACAATTTACAACACAGGGACCCAAGTGGACCCGTGAATGTGGAAAGTATGAAACCCTGCTAAACAGCAA
>VOQK01013022.1:10838-23664 GCA_015052645.1 Benitochromis conjunctus
CTGCATGAGCTGGTTTTATCTACCATGAAGTGAAATGTCGCTGCTCCCTTTGAGATTTTCCCTTCAGATCAGGACTGTGTGGTAGATGGACCTTTAAACGTTCTTTTTACTTTCCTTCTAGTGACATAAAGCCTTTGAAAAATATTTCTAGACATACATAACAGATACAGATAAACTAATCATCATTGCAGGCTCTTCACTTGAAAGGACAAATCGTTATTAGACACAGGATTGACACAAATGCCATTCTTTCATTCTTTTTATTTTAAGTGCAGTTTCAAAATGAATTGGACTTATTATCTGCATAGATAAAAGTAAAACATCAGTGCTTTTTGACAATACGGCATTACACTGTGGCTGCAGAGTTGTCAGCTGCACATCCAAGATAAGAATCTCCTCTTCTACCCCATCTTAACTGTGCTCCACTGAATTGAAATCTGGTGACCGTGGAGCCGATCTGAGTACAGTAAACTCATTGTCATGTTCAAGAAACCAAATTAGATGATTTGAGTTTTGTAATATGAAGTGTGGACATTTACCTCTCTGGAAGCAGCAATCAGAAGATGGGTACATTGTGATCCTAAATAGACGGACAACAATGAGCAACAATGCTCAATAGGCTGGAGTTTTTAAATGATGCTCAGGTGGTAGTACTAAGGGGCCCAAAATGTGCCAAGAAAATATCCCCCACACCATTACAACACAACCAGCAGCCTGAATTGTTAATACAAGGTAGGATGGAGCCATGCTTTCGTATTGTTTACATCAAACTCTGACCCTACCATCCAAATATCACAGGAGAAATAAAGACTCATTATACCAGGCAACATCATTCCAGTCTTCTATTGTCCAATTCTGGTGAAACTCAATTTCCTGTTCTCAGCTGACAGAAGTGCCACAAAGTGTGGCTTTCTGCTGCTGTAGCCCACCTGACTCAAGGATCAATGTGATGTGCTTGGGTGTTCTCAGAATCTCATCTCTGCTTTTTGCAGATGATGCGGTTCTGTTGGCTTCATTGGGTGATGGCCTCCAGCTCGCCTTGGAACGGTTTGCAGCTGAGTGTGAAGCGGTAGGAATGAGAATCAGCACCTCTAAACCCGAGGCCATGGTCCTCAGCCGGAAAAGGGTGGAGTGCCAACTCCGGGTCAGGGTCAGGGACGAGTTCTTGCCCCAAGTGGAGGTGTTTAAGTATCTCGAGGTCTTGTTCACGAGTGACAGGAGAAGGGAGCGGGAGATTGACAGACGGATCGGTGCTGCGGCTGCAGTGATGCGGACGCTGTACCAGTCCATTGTGGTGAAGAGAGAGCTGAGTGTAAAAGCGAAGCTCTCAATTTACCGGTCGATCTACGTCCCTACCCTCACCTATGGTCACAAGGTGTGGGTAGTGACCGAAAGAATGAGATCGCGGATACAAGCGGCGGAAATGGGCTTCCTCCGAAGGGTGGCTGGCCTCTCCTTTAGAGATAGGGTGAGAAGTTTGGCCATTCGGGAGGGGCTCAGAGTAGAGCCGCTGCTCCTTCACATCGAAAGGAGCCAATTGAGGTGGTTCGGGCATCTGACAAGAATGCCTCCTGTGCGCCTCCTGGGTGAGGTGTTCCGGGCATGTCCCACCGGGAGGAGGCCCCGGGGCAGACCCAGGACACGCTGGAGAGATTATATCTCTCGGCTGGTCTGGGAACGCCTTGGTGTTCCCCCAGACAAGCTGGAGGAGGTGGCTGGGGAGAGGGAGGTCTGGGCTTCTCTGCTTGGGCTGCTGCCCCTGCAACCCGGCCCCAGATAAGCAGAAGAAAATGGATGGATGTATGGATGAATGGATAGAGCGCTACAGTATCAACTAACGCTATCCTAGCAAGTTTAAATAGAAACCCCTTTAAGTCGTTTTAAATCCCTGCTGTGGCAGAAAGTTAATTTTAAAAGTAAATGTTATGTTTTGTTGAGGGAGGATGCTGAGTAGCGAGGTGTAATGACACATAATGGTTGGTGCACTACATTAGATTAAGCACTTATGTAACATTGGCCATTGCAAACATTTTACCAATGGAACATAGTTGATTTTACAACATCAGTCTGTCTACATGGCTTTACCAGTAGGACCATCACATGCGTGCATTATTTTTGGTGCTTTCAGTGGTAAAATGTTTCAGCCAGGAGAGATGGTGACTGAAACACTTCCTCTAACATAAATATTTCTGTGTCATTGCCAGCAAATCTATGGGGGAAAAATACTCACATATGTGCCAAAGCATGGAGAACAAACCAGAAGGAAAGGATTTACAGTACAAGCAGTCACATAAAAGACGATTCATTTTCAAGTTGTTTTGGGGGTTTTCCTGCTGCTGCTGTGACTTAGAGAAGAAAGGAATAACTGGATGTCAGATTCGATCAAAAACATTTGCCCTAAGAAGCTCTGCAGCGTAACTAAGGTCTCACATATGGGTGACCAGTTTCTAAGGCAATGTTGCCTAAGAAAATACATGCATAACTAGAAAACAAAGATCTACTCATTGTTCTCAGCTCTCTGTCTCCCCTATCATCCTTTACCCTCGTCCTCTCTTTTCACAGAGATAACTGGATTTCCAGGAGGGTCGCATTAGTTTGTCCCAGCTGTCGGAGAGATATTCCCACTGCTGACAGCAGAGTTAGTTTTGGTTTTGGATCAGAGGCACAGAGAGAGAAATGGGATTTCCAGCCACTTTCAGTCGAGCTGCTTCTGACCCCCAGTGGCAAAAAGCCGGAGAATCGCTCTGCCTTCAAGGAAAAGCAGTGCGGGGTTATGTGGGGTCTGTGGAGTGGGAAGGAGCAGTAGCAGTCACCTTTGCACAGAGGATCCCATTATTTAAGCTTCTTTTGATCCAAAAGAGACAGGAGAAGGGTGTGTTTGGTTTCAAATTACTCTGGTTGATTATGGCTGAAAGTTACAAAATAGGTTTTATTTCATAGGGAGATAAGAGAGGCCCATCTCACCTAATCTTCCCCATTACAGGGTCTTTGTGCAAGACCTGGGACAGCAAAGGATCTGAATGCTGCTGCTAAAGTAATTCACCACCTAATAGATGCTACAGTTATGCTGTGATTTTAGTGCTGTATGTGCCTGCGTCTGGCATACTTGCATCCACTTGACCTACGCTATGACAGCACTCCCTTGCACCTGGAAGCTCACACTATGCTGGAAAGCATCCACATCAAACAGCCACACCTTGAATTTGAAGGCTTTTAAATGTGGTTTTCTAATCTGTGGCCATGTGACTTCACACATAATTGCACCCTGCATCCTTTACGGGTGTGCCCATTTATACTAACAACACGTCTCAGTTGTCATTTGAGTCCAAAGGTAGAACGCAAACCCGTTAACTCTATGAGGCCTTATACTGTCTATTTTCTATCCAACATCATCAATTTTGAGCAAAATGCTTATTTCTTTTTTGCTGAGACTGACAGAAAGGTGGGACTCTTGGGGCTATACAGTAAATATAAAGGAAATGCCATGAGTGCTACAAGCTACGAGACCTCAAGCCAGCTGGTCAGGATATGCTGTCCATGAGAGGAAAGAGGAAATCCAAGGTTGTCAGAGCATATGACAAATTTTCACTTTAGCCAGAAAACCTAATGGCATTTTTGATTCCCGTTTCTATATTTTCTTCATTTTCCTGGTGTCTTGCATTCAGCAACTTGCATTTCTAAATCTCATTTCACTAAAGAAGAAGTGTTCCTGAGCCCAAAGCAGAGATGCAGAGATTTCCATCAGAGAATCACATAATAGTGTTATATATATATATATATATATATATATAGATAGATAGATAGATAGATAGATAGATAGATAGATAGATAGATAGATAGAGAGATAGATAGATAGATAGATAGATAGATAGATAGATAGATAGATATTCTCTGACAAAGCCAAAAGACAGTGTCTTCCTAATGATCCTTTTTTTGCCACACAGTCATTCATACAGTAGTAAATCCATCCAGATCTTTGTTTTTATTATTAAAAAAAAGGGCATCCCAGAGATGCCCTTCTCTGCGCCCCAACTAAATAAAAGTATAAATGTGCTTTAACAGAGCCAGGATGCTTAACGTATTTCAAAAAGATCTATTAAGAAAGGCCAGATTCATAATTGATGCATCACGTTTCTTGGAAAACAACGTGAAGCTGAGAGGGCATCTCCTGAATGAGATCTAAAACGGCAGGTAGGGTGCCATGTTCCAGCCACACTCTGGGAGTAAAGCTCTTGCAGAGGCTCTAATGGTCTTTGTAAAGCTGCCAGCTCTATGACGGCCGTGGTTAAGTCAGGTAATCCTGGGCTAACTGGCTTCTTGTCTGGCAAATAGGATTGAAGAAACTTGTTGAACTTCTACTCCTCTCTGACAGAGGCTCCGAAGAGAAACCAAGCAGCATCACTTCCAATCTATAAAATGTTTATTTGATGTAAAATTTGAAGTTACAATGAGTAAAGGTAGCAAAGGTAGACAAGTTTAAATATCTGGGGTCAACTATCCAAAGTGACAGACAGTGCACAAGAAAAATGAAGACGAGAGTGCAGATGTGAGACCAGCTATGAATTATGGTTTAGAACAGCGGCCATGACACAAAGACAAAAAGTGGTGCCAGAGGTGGCAGAGCAGGAAATGCTAATATTTTTCATTGGGAGTTACCAGACAGGAGAGGTCAGAGTACATCAGAGAGACAGCTCAGGCTGAAGGGATTGGTGACAAAGTTAGTGTGACATAGTTGAGATGGTCTGGACATCTGCAAAGGTGGATAAATGGGACACCGCAGATGTAGTGAAGGAGAGCTCGCAGAGGATGAAGAGGAAGCTAGGAATAGGGTGAGATGGAGGCGGATGATAAACTAAAATTGAAACAAGAAGAAGAACTTGAACATGACATAAACTCTTGTTGGGCTGAAAAAAAATGCTGAGGTTTCATTTGCAGAAACTGAAAGATCTATATTAATTTGGACTCAATGAAATGTATTCATTCTAACAAAGGTGATGTTTCAAAGCGGTTTGGGTGAAACTGATCTCAAACACAGACTGTAGAAAACATGAATAAATAAAAATAGATATTACTGCCAACTGATTCACAGCGCACAACATTTAAATAAATAAAGACAATTATCTCCTTAAAAAAACTAAACAGCAAACAAATTACAGCAACCTTTAGTTAAATTGTTTGTTTGTTGTTAACCTTAAATTCATAGTGTGAGTTATATTGGAGAAAAGTTCCTACTTGAGTCACTTAGAATCAGTCAAGCCTTTTTGTATTAACTTCAGCACATTAAATGAAATCATGTAAAGTTTGACCTTTGTACTGTAAAAACTATCCAAGTTACAATAATAATTTTAATATCACTTTTTTTCATCATTTTTGAGCCCTTTTAGCTAGAGATAGGAATGACTTTGGCTCTTTGCAAACACCTGCACTGACAACATGCTAATGTTAAGCTAGCTAAGAACCCAGAGTGATGTTACAGCTGAGTGACTGCTGACCCCAACCCAGCAGCCAGACCCTCAACTTCCTGTGTGGGACATTAGCCTATAGGTTCATACTTTAAATGGTCATTTTATGAAGAAACACAAAAGTAATGTAATGAATGGCTTTCTCCTGGGAGTAATTAACTAACGTACCGCATTTTTAATAAAGTGTTCTGTGCCTAATACATTACATTTCTAGCAATGACTCCCAACACTGATCACAAGAGCTAGTCAGATGAGGGCAGTGTCAGGACCGAGTCAGGACCTGGATGACTGAGAACCTACACAGACAGTGATACATTTAAGTTCTCTTAAAAACACACCTTGTAATAGTTCTACATGTTCAGATTGAATATGTCAATTGAGACCATCGAGGCACAACCATTACTCTGGTGCTGTAGAAAAGAAAATCACTACATTCTGACATAGCAGATCATTATTTTTCACATTTTGATAACAGAAGCACAAACTTTCAGACCAACAACAGTATCAGAGGAGAACAAACAAGCACTGATGCTTTAAGTTTCTAACTGTTCAAAAATAATTTTAACATAGAAGGATCTATAGGACAAGCCAGGTATCAAAGAGGAGATTAAAAGGATACCCATCAGATACTATAACTTGATTTGACCAGTTGCTTATGCCCCTGGAAAGTTAACTAGCTGGGAAAAAAAAAAGAAACGCTACATCACACGCACTAAATTGTTGCAGTTTTGTTATACTGATGCTCAAATTTGGTTATAGGGAAAACAAAACAAAAACTATTTATTTAAATAGCTTCAGCTTGTGACACTTGGACTGGGTTTAAAAATAATCTGACTGCAGTTTTAAATATAACACTTTTTTTTTCAGCCCTGAAAACTTCACCTGTGTATCTCCTGTACTTAATAAATTCTGAGGCATTTAAAATACTGAGAAAAAATAAGAATATCTGGAAATTTCCATCCCCTGCTGTCTGCTATGTACTTTGATGGCCTGCATGGCTTCATCAAATTTGCTGAAGTTATTGTTAAAAAAAAACAAACAACACACACACACACACACACACACACAAAAAGACAAGAAAAAACAAGAAAATCTGTTATTCTGAGGGGGTGAGGTGAATTTTCACTGAATGACCCAGATAGTAAATAAGTCACTTAAGATTAAAGAAATGAAAACGAATTACTATTCTGGTATTTCCTGGCATACTGTATATGCAGTGTTTAAAAAGAAAAAAGAAAAAGTTGGAGCGCTGCTAAAGCTTCATAATTATAAGCATGACCATGAAGAGCAGCTCGATGAGTGATTAAATCCGGCTGGATGAATGGGGCTTGACCTTGATTTTGCTATAACCTGGAACTATCCAGGCAGAGCAGGTTAGGAATGTAGGATCTGTTCCATGAGACGTCAAGCATGTCCCTTTTTCTCCATAAACAAATTAATCCTGATGTGATCTTCACCATCCTGAGGACAGCCCTATGATTTTCCCATCTGCCCGTCTGGAAGGCCAGGAGTGCGCACCAATTGAGAGGATGAGCGCTCCTTCCTCAAACATGTCGAACAGCTCTGTCACACTTCTCCTTGCCAAATGCTACAGCACTGATTCGTAACCAGGGTAAATATAGCCCAGGAGGTACTAATGCAGCTGTCAGAGGGAACGTAAACATTACTTAATTAAAAAATATAATCTACATTGTCAGTCAGCTGTAACACCTGAGCAAAAGCAGCTGTGATAAGCGTGAAAAGCTGAGAGCAGCAGAAAAGCAGAAACTGAGCAAAAAGCATCAACAGTACATAGCTAAATGGATATAGACTAAGTGAAAGGCTATAATGACACGTAATGATAAAAGTGTTAAGCTTGCTAAAGGTTGCTAATGGCTATTTATCTAAAAATAAAGGTTAAGCGGTTATTAGATAACAAAGAGTAGCTGATGGCTAAAGCAGTCCTCCCATAGATTTCAATTACAGACTCTTTGTCTCGTTTCTCTCCTATAATGTTTCTGGTAAAGGCTGCGTGGTTTGCTAAGTTAAATGGTAACAGCCAAAAGTATTGCTTAAATGGCTGCATTTGGCTTCAGTAAAAAGCTAAAAGCAACACATGTCTGCAAACGCTTAACAGAGCAGCTATTCCTCTGAATGACAGCGGGAACGTGCTTTACCAATGTTTTTGGCTGTGACTTCTGGCCAGGTGAGGAGACAGCTGGAGAAACTACACCAGAGCCCGGCTGCTAGCCCTGATGGCATCAGCCCCAAGGTTCACACAACCCGAGTGTGAGATAGCATCAGATACCAGCTATGGAAAACATAATTCACGGAGTCTCTTAATGATCCCTATTTCCCCTGCAGTTGTGTAGTAAAGTAATTTTTCAATTGTTGAACTTTTTGCCACACAGTTATTCACCTTTCCTTCTGAAAAACTCTGGGATGTTCTTTTTTTTACCCAACCCTGCTACTCCTTAACTTGATTAGTAGTGAGATGTTTGACCAGGTATTTTTATGAATCTTTTGGCACCTATTCTAATTATTTTAGGTAATAAGTTTCTTCTGTTAAATTTACACAGCGTCCCAACTAAAGAACAACATAAATGTGCTTTAACAGAGCCAGGCTTCCTGTTTCCAACACTTCTAGTCTGCGCTATAGTTTCAACAGATAAATGTTCTACTTAGAAATATACTAATTTACAAGAGTTACAGTGGATGAGGAGACAGATTGTGTTATTTATTTGTTAGGGGGCCCTTTTCTTAACTAGGTGCAATAATTTCCAAAAGTATTGTCACTACAGGACTTGTTTGTCGCTGGTTGTGGCTCATGTAAATGGAAAAGCTTCCACATTTTTTTTTAACTACAGTTGCTAGCAAAATTTAAAAAAAAGAAAAAAAGAAGGGTATGTACCAAAGATGGCAACACCATCAGAGCTTAACAACTATCAGCTAGTAATTTCTCGACCCTCTGCAGTTTGTTTACAGACAAAGAATTAATCTAATCAGCCACATGCTGCAAAGAGCCAGCTCCCGTTTGAATGGTAACAGCTGCACGGTGAAGATCACCTTCTTTAACATGATTCAGCTGCTGAAACAGGAGCTATAGGAAATCTCAGTAAACATGTCTACCAGCTCATGCATTAATGATCACCTGACAGAGTGCAGTATATAAGACCAGTGCTCTGTCTGATTTGGAGATGTGCTGTCTGCAGTCCTGCTCACAGTGTACATCTCAGATTTACAGTACTACTCCAGGGTCATGCCACCTACAGAAATACTGACGGTTCTGCAGTGGTTAGATGTGTTAGTGATGGGGGGGGTCCAGAGAACTAGTGGATGAGTTTGTGAAGCAGTTTGGAAAGAATCAAGGACAATCCATGTCTATCCTGGGGCAGAGTCTTGATGTAATGGAGGAACGCAAGTGCGTCCACATCAACAACAGGCTGAAGGGGATAAGTGGTCTCTATCCTAAGAAAAACGAGATCCTTCAGAAGCCAACCCACACAACCTGCAAGATCTGCTTCCTGTCCTGCATCCATGCCCTGAGGGGGCTCTACATACTATTAGGCTTTAATGTTGTATCTTATTGGTTAATACTCCTTAATATTTTATCTGGGCTTGTGTTCTACAGTCAAATTTAAGAGACATCGTGTGGCACTACACTACACGCTAAACCACCAAATTTTTATTCAGCGCACAAATGTACAGCGTGAGCAGTCCTTTTGAAAAAACCCCATCTCTCATTGGTTTCCAGGTTACATTGGTGTGATGTCAAAAAGGAACTTTTCTCCCTCCGAGGCATTGATTCATGTGTCATCTCTGCACCAGCTAATAGATCTTAATCTGTAATTAACATTTTCCCCGCGAGCCGTCTCTTCCTGACTTCCAATGTGATGCTCTACCTGTAATTACAGCCAATAAAATCCCTCAATCACCGTGCTCTCTGCTCAGATCGGGGTCATCACAGTTAATCACAGGTTGAGACTTAATAATGGTCATTTGCTCATGCAGGGCAGATGACGTGCAGAGAGATGGGGAGCTTAAATGTTATTTTTTATTAGATACTTTGAGAGCCACATTATCCAGTGAATGACTGAGTCCCTCTGATAAGACATTATTTAGAAAATTAAGTTGCCCCCCCAAAATTCTATTCTGTCCACTCAAATCTATGAAACACAGAGAGGAGACAGGTTCATTGCACAGGTGAGATGTTTTATTATTGCATGCCATTTTCCCGTCACATCCTTAGGCCATAAACACACAAACGCACTCGCAAAAATGGCATCTGAAGAGGAGAACGTTACCTAGCAAGCTTACACTGGCTCCAGGAAAAGGGCTGGAGAGTCAAACAATAAGGAGAAAATAACAGATTTTTGTTTAGCTGCTTTATTTTCTTTATCATGTAATAGAAAGGCACATGAGCATGTCTAAAACACATCACTGAGCAGTTAAACACAATCAACCCTACTGAGTATAGTCTGGCTTTAGCATTTGCTGTAACTGCATCAAATAATGCTTTTTATCTATGACAAATGTGCGTGTGTTTGCATTTTAAGTAAATGTTACTGTTTACTGCAAAATTACCATGTCACTGCAGATCAACTGAAGCACACAATGTTGATATTACGCAGGGGGGGGGTCCATAAAAGAAACTACATGTACTGCCTTGGTAGACAGCTCACATACAAATTGCTACTGATGCTCTACCACAGATGATTGGCACTCTTTAACTTTTCTTAAGCTCCCACAGCCCCTGTGATGTAGTCTGGACCCATTTCGTGTGGCCTGGAACATCTCACATTTTCATTTCTTTGGCAACGTCAACTTCACATCACTAATAATATTCATTTGTAAGAGTTGTTTACTTTTTATGTCAATGTTTTTGCTGAGTAAAGAGTACATCAAAAGACAAAAAAAAACAAAAAAAACACGCACAACTAATCCCAGTCCCAAAACTTCTCAGTACTGTATTCAGTTGTGGAAAAACACTCTCTTTCACACACAAACAAAATGCTGAGCAGCAATAAAACAAATGAAACCTAACACTGCAGAGAGTAGCGAGCTTTGCATCACACTCATCTTAAACTGGGATGATGAGTCCCAAGTACGTCTCACTATGGACTGATGGATCTTGGGGAAACTATCTAAATTATAGAGCAACTACGGGATGAGATGTTGTCACATTGATGGTATGTAGCGGTTGTCCTGAACGTCACAGGCGTTGAACATCAGTGTTTGTTCCAGGTCGGGATTGCCATGGGACCTCTGGAGGACCTCTCCACTACTATCAGCTCATCTGGGTTGTCATGGGCTTTATAGTGGAACAGAAGATCCTGGATGGCCCGCTCTTCAATCTATAAGGACAGAAAATAACAAGGAAAAAAATGAAACAAAAAACTAAACAGAAAACAAAACTTCAATTCAGAGGGAAAAGAACAAAATGCTGACGCTGAAAGCTTAATGGTAATAAGTGTTTTACTTAATAGCAACCAGAAAACCACAGGCGGAAAAAAATGTTTTTGTGAAGGCTCTGACAGAAGTCTGCGCTGTCAAAGAGACAAAACTGGAGACGCCTCATTTCTAACCAGCACTGTACAGAGTGCAATGCTGATTAGATAAGTCAGCCAGATAAGGAAAGACAGGAGACACAAGAAGCGCCTTCTGATGGACCACTGCCATGTTTTCCATTTGGATGCTGTGCACAGAAGCTATACAGTCAGTGATGCCAAGGGTGTGTGCACTTGTGACACACAGACACGATGTGTTACCTGGATGAGCGCCAGCGGCTTCTCTCGGCTGCGGATCAGCGCGGCTTCCTGCTGCTTCTCTTCCTCCACGATGGAAGCAAAGGTCACTAGGGAGGACAGGGGGGGGCTGCCCACTGCACCCAGCACCCAGGGCCTGAGGGGATAGATGGGTGACACACACACACAAAGACAGGATGGGTATCAAGTGCTGCAACAAGAGTCTGAGTCAGTGGACAAAGGTTGAGTCAACCATTACTGACAAGCTCCGGTGTGTGAATGGCCACCTGTCCTCCCGGCTTTAACAAACCTCTGCCGCTACTGCACAACAGCACTGAAGTTAAAATGCTTTACTGGAGACTTTAACATGATTGCTGTGCATGCTATTATAAAAAGTCAAGCTACAACCCTTTCTGATCTCTGCTGCATTCGATACAGCATTCTTTGAAACACTGAGATATCATGGTATTTATCTGGGTCTGGGTCAGGGGCACAGGGGTGGATGGGGAGAGACAGAGGACGTAGTGACATTCCCAAGCCAGCCAGACAAGAGACATAATCTCTCTGGGGTTTCCTGGGTCTGCCCCAGGGTCTCCTCCAAGTAGGACGTGCCTGAAACACCTGAGCTAGAAGGGATTCAAGAGTTGGTTCCCTCAACCACCTCAAATGGTTCGTTTCAATGTGGAAGAGTGTCTGCTCTACTCTGAGTCAAAATGACTGAGCTCCTCATCTCTGAGGGACAGCCTGGACACCACTCACTTGTTTGTTCTTCCACTTGTATCTGCAATCCTGTTCTGTCACTACCCACACCTCGAAGCCATAGGTGAGGGTAAGAACGTAGACTTACCAGTGAGACGATAGCTTGGCTTTGATGTTTGGCCCTCACTTTACCTAAAAAAGACCTGGTAAAGCGTCTTCATTACTGCAGACAACATCATCCGCAAAAAACATTTGCAAATTAAATTTCAACAACCTTGAAACAACCCTCCACCTCTTGGCTGAAACTAGAAATTCTGTACATAAAAATATGAGCAGAATTAATGATGAAGGGCACAAACCACTGAAGACAAGTCTGACTTACTGCTGAAATTTTAAAATATCAGTATATTCTAATGCTGCCTTATCTAATGCATTTAATAAGTAAAGCAAGGTTTGCACTTTTCACTGCACTCTCCCACTCACTCAGTCCCCCCCTAGTGTTATTCTGATAGCTCAAGTTAATAACTACATGTTTCATTACATTCACCAGCTCCGTGGGGTCTCTGATAGCATGCAGCACACTGTTCAGTCTCTGTTAATCTTCCCTTGCTGTCAGAGGAATGAAGGTAAGAACAGTCATAGTCTACGTCCATTTACACACAGAGTACGTACACAGCAACATTTAGTTGGAGTTGTGTTTGCAAACACTTTGTTTAGAGACTTTTCTATTCAGCGTCCTTGTTGACTCTAAAAATGGCAGAAAAAGAGAATCCAAAACGTGAGAGCTCACACATCAGTGTCTAAATGGATTAGCCTCAAAATAAAATCCAGTCCGTGCTCCAACAATATAAGAAAAGTCACACCTGTTGTCATTTGTAAACATGAGGCGAGTTACTGCAACAGCAGACGAAAAAAAAAAAAAAAAAAACTTTCTACATATTA
>VOQK01013028.1:11816-33252 GCA_015052645.1 Benitochromis conjunctus
CCCTATTTTTTCCCTTTTTTTTTTTTTTTTTTTTTGCACACTTTCTTTCAACAAGTTCTCACTGCAGCTTTATATGTTTTGCTTTTTCCTCCTCAGTAAACGTTTTGATATTATAACTTATAAAGACAGACAGCATCGTTGAAAATACCATAATCAACACTGTCTAGCCTGTCAGCCGTGCTTGCTTGTGTCTCAGCTGTCCTGTGGAAGTCTTCTGTTTTCTATAGATCCTGTTGGCTCGTGCTCTCACTGTCAGGTCAGGTCAGTGGGGCAGGTCATGCTAAGCACTACATCTTCGGTCTCTTGTTCTCAGGGTGAAGTGCTGTACAGAGTTCGCTGGAAGAACTACTGCTCTGACGATGACACGTGGGAACCTGAGGCCCATTTAGAAGACTGTCGCGAAGTCCTCTTGGCTTTTAAGAAGTCGCAGGCTGAAGCAAAGGCCAAGAAAGAGGCAGAAAGCAAGAAATGTGTGGTAAGTCTGATCTTTCAAACAGTGAGGCATGGGCATTATTTACAGGGGGATGAGCCATTGTAACCACCACCAACACGTCAAGCAGTGGGTGTAGGTGTAGTGTTTATGAAGCGCCATGCTGACTCTTGGTATAGGCATTCTTTTACATGTTGCAACAAACGTCTTTGTTTTAGAAGCAAACTGTGTTTCTTTGTATATGCTATACTACTGTGTAGTAGGAATAAATAACTGTAACTTTGACTTTTTAAAAAAAAAGCTTTTGTGATATAAATAATCTGGTCTTTCCTTCCCTGGATTATAAAACTAATGCACAACAGATGAACCTAAAACAAATTTTGACTGTTGTTAATATTACTATTGATGTTGTTTTCCCACTTTTCTGGACATCGTTTTGAAAATGAAGGGGCAAAATGTTGTTGGCAGCATTATTGACCTTTTATTGCAATTATAGAGCCTTAAGTCAGAAGGTCAAAAAGTAATTTATATTACCAAAATGTGACATTACCCTTCCCGTTCTCTCTTTAGAAACCGCTGCCTCCAAAGAGCGACGTGTTTGATGCTGACTCGGAAAGTGATAGCGACAAAGACCGACCAACGGAGGCACCCGTCAAGAAGAAGAAAAAGAAGAAAAACCGGGAAGAAGAAGAGGAGGAGGAAGAATCACATCTTAAGGAAAAAAAGAAAAGGAAGAAGGACAAGCGGAAAGAAGAGTTCAGGCCCCTACCGGCACCAGAAACAGACGAGGAAGAAGACAGATCCCCAACCTCTCCACCCAAGGACAGAAAGACTGAATCAAAAAAACGTGTGGTTGACTCTGAAGAGGAAGAGGGTGACCCCGTTCCCTCGAAGAAACACAGGAAGGAAAAGGGAAAAGAGGGAGGGAAGCATAAAAAAGAAAAGGGCGACGAGAGGAGGAAAAAGAAGGGGAAGAAAGAGAGGAAGATCGAAACCTCTGAAGACGAGGCCACTGCTCCGCTGGAAGATGACCTGAGCGAAGGCCAATCGGAGCCCCAAATGGACGATTCCACATCAGCTGAGACTTTAACAAAATCTGTGGAAAAAGCAGGTTTGGACAACAAGGCTAGACAAAAAAAGGGGAAGTGGGAAGTAAAGCTGCAAGGTATAAAGGACCTTATCCACGACAAAAAGAACAAAAAGACAGATTCTGCTCAGAAAGAAAGCAGCCTCCAAAAACTGAAGAGTCATAGCTCTAAAGCAAAAGAGGATACTGCGCTCCAGTCAGACTCCAGTGACAGCTCCACCCTACATAAGAAAGCGAAGAGCAAAGGGCAGGAGAGCGTGTCCGCACCACCCAAAGTCCCATCTACATCGTCCTCGTCCTCGTCATCCTCTGTTACAGCTGTTGGCGTCAACAAGAGTAAGGAGGAGGAGCTTACTAAGGAGGAGATATTAGGACAGAAGGACACCACAGGTTCAACTAACCTTTTTGAAAAGTTCCTGTTAAACTGCGAGGCCAAGGATCGCGCCCCCCGCAGGAATCAACCCACTGCAGAGAAGACCAGCAGCAAACCCACAAAGGTGTGTACTTTATTTCTATTTCAGCTTTTCACCCGGTATTTCATAAATGGAACAAAAAACATAACGTGATCTTTCGGATGATGTTCTTTGCTATTTTAAACAGGGTCTGCTGCTCAGACGGTTTCCTCTAAAAAAAAATACAGCGTGTTAACATTTTGTTGTTGTTGTGTTTTGTCCCAACATTAGCTTTTAGGAAAGATTGAGAAGATTCCCAAAACAACCAAAGAGTCTCCTGTTCAGAAACAAGAGCCGGAGAAGACGGAGAGGACCAAGCAATCAGATGGTATGCATGAAACTTAAATCAGATGAACACAATGTGGCTTCAGACAGATCCTGCTGGGCATAAAAGACCTTATCCATGAAAAAATCGGTTGCTATTCGCCGGGGGGGGTGGGGTCTCCAAAAATTGACCTTAAAGGGCCAAGGAGGATACTGCCCTACAACAAAACTCCAATAACAGCTCTGCCTTCCAGAGGCCTGTGAGGGCTGAGTGAGTGTTTAACCCAAATAGATTTGGGTTAATTTTTATACCCGGTTATAAAATATCACCATATACCAGTCAGTCAGTTCTCCAGAAAATGGTGTCACCATTCCTGCGAGATCTCTCAGACCCCACTGCATAGTAATCATAGTCTAAAACTTTGTAAGAGCACCTAGAGCGTTTGTCTTTCCCTGATGAGCATTAGTGACTAATATAGATGCTTAGAGGCAGCTTTATCCTTTTTCTGTTGGCTGCAAGCAACAAAAAAGGGGGTAAAAAGTATACAAGCACTGCTCTCAGACCGATAAATGCCACTATGCTGCAACTGACTGAGAAAAGCTAAAGTTGCGTTAAGCACACATAAACATTACTTGAATAAAAACTGTAATCTGTCAGATTCTCCTGTGTCTTATTGACACAGCTGTGATACTCTGTGAAATTACAAAGTCATTATTTTGCCAGCTTTTTCCTCCCGGCTTCAAATAAGCTGAACTTTATTAATATAGTAGCTCTTTTCCAGTCTTTGTGACCAAAGCACTTTTAATACTAAACTGTTCCCTTCAAACACACCTCTCTTATTTATCTGGAGCAGCTGTGTTGCTTTCAGTCTCTGTGTCTCACGTCTTGATATTTTGTTAATATTATTTTTTATGCTTCCTTTGTAAAAACCTGCCGCTCTGCTATCAGCAGGATAATTCAGTGCTTGTCATTGGTCCTGTGGTGCCAACAGCACTACTTTTATGTGAACACGCTTACAGCCATATTAGAGTCTCCATCCCTGGGCTGACTTAGCGAGTTGATAATCATATTCAAGTGAATTCTTAGTGGGATTGCTGATCTGTCTGTAAGTGAAGCCCGGATGAGGAAAATAGATCTTGAGCATGTTAAACTTGCTTCATAGTACAGGCCCCAGGTGAGAGCTCATCACAGAAATGTAAACCTAGATTATGGTGTGTGAAAACAAAGTCTTTATCTTTAACCCCTTCCTGTCATTGTATTTATGCCAGGGTGTAGTTTGCCTTTAATGAACACAAAGAACTGTGCTGTATAAATGGTCATCATAGAAAAAGAGCTTAAATTATCCAGCATCTCCTTGTATTGTAAAAAGATTTAAAGTCAATTTGACACATGCATGTCAGGAGCACAACGTGCAGCATCACAAACATCTTTTCTTTAAAATCAGATGTGTTGGTCAAATATATGATCTGTCAAACAATCAAAAGATATTATTTTATTTCTTACTGTGTATTTTACGTAGTTCGCCTGCTGACCAGCTCTACTTCTGAAGACAAAATGTGTGTCGCAGTGATTGACAGCTATCTCAGGAGTTGGTGACGATCAGAGTAATCACAAATAGCATGCAAATAGCTATGTTTAGCTCATTCATTATTAGTGTTTTTAATTAATTGTGACACATTGTAGTTCCTTGTCAGCAGATTTGCTTAAAACCAGGAATTGCAACAATAACATTTGAGTGCGTATACACAAACGCACACACTCGCCATGTTTGCACGTTTTTATTCTTTAAAGTGACATGTATGGACTTTTTTTCTTCTATCCCAACATATGGCCATGGTTTTTAGTGAGTATCAGGTCTACTCCTAATAGGAATAAATAAAAGAACAGACTGGTTTTTGGATAACAGCTAAAAGCTGTCTTAGGTTTTTATGGCACGTTGTTCAAAAAGTATTTGTATCTTGTCTGCCACCCTCAATTTCAGTTTCCCGACCAGTTCAGAGTTATGGCTTCAGCCTGGACACCGATGAGCGGGAAGAGGAATCTATGGCTAAATCGAAGCCTGGAGAGGATTCCCGGGAGCGACGGGATAGGCCAGACGAACCACAGCGGCAAAGCTGGGAGCGGAGAACCCCCTCTGATGATAGGAGGAAGAAAAGGGAGGACAGTGAGCCTAGACTCTTTATGGCATGTGATGATACCCAGGACCCACCAGAGGGCACTGACAAATCTGGTATGTTTCTGATTGGCTAAACAAATGCCTCCAAATATGACATTTATGCTTCACTTGTCAAATGCATTGATTCATTTTCTGAGGGAATTTATTTGGGGTTCTGTTTTCAAGGCTTTGTCAGTTGATGATCTCTGTGTTGTTTGTTTTACAGACAAGGGCCAGGCCACTTTGAGTCTAGGAATGGACCTTAATCTGGACTGGATGACTCTGGATGACTTCCAGAAACATCTTAACGGAGAGGATGAGATCTTGTCAGGTCCACCATTGTCACCAAGTGAGTGTTTCCTTATGACTATCTTGGAACAAGCCACGAGAAAACCACAACATGTTTACCATCCAAATTATTCTTTCTGACTGCCAAAAATATAGAGAATTTTTATCTATCCCGTTTTATGTTCGTTAATGTAATAAAATAAATTCTGTGTCCGCAGTAGGACACATCATTTTTTGGATCTATGAGATTTGAATAGAGAGGCATTTTTGTTAAATATTGTTTTTTAAAATGAGCGTGAGATCTGTCATGTCCACTTTCTCTAAACTTCATTTGTCCCTCACCTGTTTACGTCAGATGAGCTGCGAGATGCTGTAAAAAGTGGAGATTACATGGCTGTCAAACTGGCACTTAATTCCAAAGAGGACTACAATCTGGACCAAGAGGTATGTTCCAATAAACATTACCCAGCTGTCTGAGATATATATATCTCAAGACTTTGACCACTCAAATCCAAGACACAAACGCATTTTAAAAATTCCACACCTTGCACCTTGGTTGGCCCCAAGAGTGTGTGTGTGTGTGTGTGTGTGTGTGTGTCTGCGTGTGCGCGTCTGCGTGTCTGTGCATTTGTGTGTGCGTGTGTTTTGAAGTGATTGCACTGTTATTAAAAATATGTATGAATTCAGTTGATGATATGGTCCATCACATCTGTTGTGTATGACACTTATAGAAATGAATATTTTCCCTATAGTTGCCATAGTTACAAATGCATAATTAGCGTTGCATCAGAATTACATTTGGTTTGTGGAAGAAGAACCATTTTTTTTACATAAATGGAGATGCGTTAAAAGCGTATTTGACACTTTAAACAGTGTTTTACATATAAACTACTATTAGCTTTGTTGAGCGCAATCTTTACACTTCTTACAAAAATATCAAAAAGATTTATTATGACATATAACTGCTACTTATACACTAATAATTTTCCCTGTCTGTTTCAATAATAAGTTTGTATCTGATATTTGGGATGTTCTAGTGAATCTGCTCTAGTATAAGCAGTAAAGGAAAATATTGATGAGAAAACTTGGGAAAAAAGGCTCATCCCATCGCGTTCGAAGCATCCTAATGATAAAATCGCTTTTAGATGGAAGAACAATTTTGTTTTTCGTGTTGTGCTTCAAGTAATCTTTTCTTCAAGATCTGCATCCAAAGACTTTACTTTTTAATGTCTGCCAATGATCCAACTCCTCGAGATGTTTTTTCAACTGTAAAACACCTTCTGCAACAAAACCAGGTAAGGATGTGGTTTCAAATGCTGTTAAACTTAAATATGATTTGTCAAGAAATCCTAGTGTAATACTTAACTTCTAATCAAATTGAATAGATTTATTCTTATGTAGCAGAACCTACACTGTTGTAATTAGTAGGGTTTTAAAGCTGAATTATACTTAAATAGCATTGAGCTACGGGGCCATGTTACGTACTTTCAGCCTGAACTACAGTATTGGAGTAGAAAGTATATGACAGAGGTGGCAAGACATGCCACAGAGCTTTGTGGATGTGATTAAATTAACTCTTATTGCTAGGTATTTTCAGCAAGTTCAGGAGCATTTTTATTTAATTTACCATGTTAATTCAAGGCTCAGTAGGACAATGGAGCCATTGTAATTGTATATAAATTATTAGAAGTGTTATGTGTGAATGTTTGTTCACATTTGAATAGAAAAACCTGAAGTTGTATTTTATGTGGTTAAAATCTCAGTGTATGCAATCTTATCTACCACCACTCTGTGCTATTTTGATTTCTAAAATGGACCTTTAAATTTGTGCTAACTTAGATCTAACACATTCGTTGCTATATAAATTGTAATGTGTGCACCTTAGAGACTGTGATATCATTTTACATTGCAGTGAACAATCCAGTGATTGAAGACACCGAAGACATGAAGCACTTGGACAAGATGAACCCTTTGAATAAGGTACATAATGTATGCTTTTAGAATATGTATCATCATTACCATAACACAATGTGCGTAGCATGCACCTGTAGCTACCATTTATTACATTTTCTTTTAAATCAAACATTTGAAAGCATAAATGACAAAATTCATTGTCATTGTTATTATGCGAATGGCTGGACATGGTATTAATATATTTTACATTTGTTCTGGTTCTGAAGGCATGATGTGTTATATTACCAGTAAGCTCTGTAAAAATACTGGTAGGCCAGCCAAAATCTTTAATTATTTGTTTATTTCAAAGCAGGGATGTAGGTCTAGTGTCAGTGCACATTGTTTTCTTCGTGTAGCATTTCATCAAACACCCCATTACTACATATACTTGGTTAGATATTTATGATGTCAAAACGCTGCTTGATCCAATAAAGCCATTAACTATACTTGAATGGGTCACATGTGGTTTTTGTACTTGAGACTTGAGGTGTCAGGAGGGGGTTTTGTTACTGAACTTTGGGCTATCACATTGACTCTTGTATGAATGAGCCTGGATTTTGGTTTGGGGCATTGCCAAGGTGCTAAAACAGGAGTATAAAAATATATGAATGATTTAAAAAGTCAGAACCACTTATCTACCAAAATTAAAAACAAAATTTAAGGATCCCCTTCTACATTTTTTCCAAGAGTGTTTTAAGTTTACCAAAATTATTCATGGGATCTGATTTGGCTGTGAGTCTTACATATACTTGTTTTTTTACAGGCGTGTACTATTGGTGAGAAGAAGTCATTTGAAGGAGAGAGGAACTTGATTGAAGAGAGAAGTTCGAGTGATGCTCTTAGATTGACTTCTAACACTGACAGTGCAAGAAATGAAGCGGGTACTGCAAAAGAAAATATCCCACAAGATTTGGATGATCAAAAAAATGATGAGGATATTACTGAATCAGAAAACACAGCATTCGGTTCACCAGCCAAGCAGAAAAGTCAAGGAAAGGAAGACCAAAAGGATGGAGAAGACAACGAGACGTCAGATGGCACAATGGGTGGTCAGTCAAGTAAAATTAGTTTGAATTTTGATCATTCGGATCAAGCACTGTCAAATAAACATAACTTCCCTAAGCAAGCAAATGACTCAGGCGATGTGGCAGGAGATGTAGGGGCAGGTATTACAGATGTGGTTCTGTCTCTATCAAGTACAAAAGAAATGGTAAAAAAAATCAGGCGCTGCACAAAAACTGTGGAAAAGAGAGAACCAACAAGATCAAGTCTAAGGACTTGTAAGAGAGTGCGTCAAACGACACCTTGCATAGTGGCTGAAGAGAAGAAAGAGTCGTGCAAGAAACACTTCTGTTTATACTGCAAAATGGCTTTCACTCAACTTGCAAAGCATTTGGAAAGGAAACACGCGGAGGAAACGGATGTTGCCCATGCAATACACTTTCCAAAAGGTTCCAAGGTCAGACAGGCATTGCTTGATCAAATTCGCAATAAAGGAGATTATGAACATAATTGCCAAGTTCTTAAAAGTGGCGAGGGGGAAATTGTGACCAAGAAACAGGTCAAGAAACCCAGCATATCTGTTCGTGACTTCCTACCTTGCCAGCATTGTTTTGCATTTTATCGCAAAACTGATTTATGGAGACATGAAAGGTCATGTAAGGCTAGAAAAGGAGATGAGAAATCTGAGAAAACAAAAAGAACGAGAGGTCACAGTGCTGCCTCCCGGCTGCTTCCAATGTCAGAGTTCTTAACTGGAGGCTGTGAGGAAATCATCCACATCATGCATCAAGATGACATCTCAAGGCATATCAGAAATGACCCTCTTATTTGTAAATATGGCAATGCATTGTCTGTTAAATATGAGCATGACAAGTCACAGTTTGCTTACATTGCACAAAAAATGAGGGAACTGGGTAGATTTGTGCTTGCCGTAAATGAACTGGACAGGAGCGTAAAGTACTTGCATGAAATATGTCTACCATCCCGATTTGAATTAGCTGTTCAAGGGGTCAAAAGGATTAGTGGATTTGACCCCAGTTCCAGTAAGTTTAAAAGTATTTCCCTTGTCACGAAGATTGGATACTCTTTGAAACGAGCTGCAGAAATTGCTTTTGGTGAGAGTCGCATGACGGAGGACAGTGAATCAGAAAGTGAAGTGAAAAAATTCATACAACTTCTTGATACAAAATGGAATGAGTGTTTTTCCCGCAAAACGCTTGCCTCCTCTCTAAAGCAAGAAGTCAAGAAAGTGGAACTAGACAAATCAACTGTGACAGAAGACTTGATGAAACTTCACAGGTTTATCACAGAGGAAGGAGATGAAGCCAGAAAGGAGCTGAAAGAAAGTCCTAGTTTGTCAACATGGAAAAAGCTCAGTGAAGCAACTTTAGCTGATGTCTGTCTGTTCAACAGAGGAAGGGTCGGAAATATTGGTAGACTGCTTTTGCAAACTTACATTCAGAGAAAGAGCAAAGGAATATTTGTGCCCTCTGCAGATCAAATAAGGAAAAGCACAAAATTGGAGCTGGAACTTGGTTCCGCTTTGACCAGGTTGGAACTAGAAGGTCAGTATGGAAGGAACACGCTGGTTCTTTTAACAGAACGCATGGTTTTGTCTATTGACTTGCTTGTTGAAAATAGAGAACGAGCAGGTGTGTCACAAACAAACCCATACCTTTTTGCGCGGACTGAAGGTCCATCCTTCATCCGAGCGTTGGATTGTTTCCGACGGGCTGCAATGGAATGTGGAGTTAAAAACCCAGAAGCACTTCTTTCCTCGTCATTAAGAGAGCAAATTGCCAGCTGCTGGCAGCTAATGAGCCTTAGTGAATATGAACTGGATCAAGTGGCCAAGTTGTTGGGAAAGAGCAGCCAGGAGTGTTACAGGCTCTTAAAAAATGCATCCCAGCTAGAGGAAGTGAGCAAACAGCTGCTCAAGATGGATCGAACACTGCCATCACTTCCAATCAGCAGTGCAAAAGATGGTAAGCACCTTTTTGTTTTATCCAAATATAGTTAATATCTGCTCTCTGAGTAAATTTACTTTGTTCTTGAACTTTTTACTCTATTGCAAGGTCTTGATCAGAAATTTTACCAGGTTTACTGATGCAAAAAAAATAGTTTAATCTGCATTCTAAATTGGATAAAGATTTTATCTTTGCGTAGCAGTGATTCTCAATATTTGTCAATTTAGGAACTGCACAGAAGCCGGCTTTAAAAAGAAGACCTTGGAGTGAGAATGAGCAGGCTGCAGTGAAGCGCTACTTGAGTGAATTTATCACAAGGATGAAGGTTCCGGGCAAAAAGGAGTGCAATGCTTGCATAGCTGCTGAGCCAGATCTCGGAGGAAGATCTTGGACAGACGTTAAAAACTATGTACACAACACACTACAGACAATACGTAGGAGAAATAACATACAGAAGTCTGAGGGGAACCTAAATGTTTTGAATCCAAAGAGATCAAAAGCTGGAGTCCAAACCACAAAGACAACTTTGGAAGACACAAGCACTGTGTGTACTATGACAGCAGTCGACCCAGATAACTTGAAAGAAAGTTCAAGTTGTTGCATGACAATGCCGCCGCCAACCCCAGCAGCCAACTTGGGACATGCATCGCCATTCTGCCTAGAGATGACTTCAAGTTACGCATCCTTGTGCTCATCTAGTACAGATATGGTCCATACAAGTCAGCCATTGATTTCTACTTTCACACCATTGAATGCTACTGATACGCAAGTTGTTCCTACATTTACCCCACACAACACTACAAATGCCCTAATGCCTCCTCCATACACTTCAGAAAACAGCAGAATTATGCCAATATCTCCTTCATATACACAGAATGCTACAAACATGCCACCTCCTTCTGTGTATGTACCACAGGACACTACAACATCACCAATGATTCCTTCGTTTACCTCTCTTAATACTCCAAGTACCTCAATGGTTCCTACATTCACACAGTTAAATACTATAAGTTCTCCAATGGTCAATCCATTCTCAACACTTAATGATGGAAGTAGGCCTATTATGTCTTCATTTACACCTCTAAATCCTTCAAGTTCACCACCTTACCCCTTAAGCCCACCTAGGGGCCCTGCAGCTGCACAGGTTGTCCCAACAATCCACAGACCCAGTCTTTCTGACAGAAGTCCAGTGGTACCTGAAAATGCACCTATGTCTTCTGCAGGAAAACAAGTCAATCCAGCCGTCAAGCCACA
This sequence comes from Benitochromis conjunctus, assembly GCA_015052645.1. Lineage (NCBI taxonomy): Eukaryota > Metazoa > Chordata > Actinopteri > Cichliformes > Cichlidae > Benitochromis > Benitochromis conjunctus. The sequence continues at coordinate 22,670 of VOQK01013028.1, forward strand.
AAAGAGAAACAAAAGGTTATGGAGTGAGGAAGAACAGGCAGCAGTGAGGCGTCAGCTTGGAGACTTCTGTAAGCTGGTAAAAGTGCCGGGCAAAAAGGACTGTGATGCGTGTTTAGCTGCTGAACCTGCCTTAAGCAGCAGAACATGGAGGGAGGTCAAATATTTTGTACATAATTCTATTCAGTCACTCAAAAGAAGAGGTCATACTGTCGCATCCAAACAAAGTGGAGGACAAGATCCAGAGACTCATAATTCAAACTCTGAGTGGGATGGTCCTGTTTATCTGTCCCTGTAAATGTAACCACACGTCATCAGCGAGGTCTTAGATGTGAGAGAGCCATCACTTACCTCAATTTCTATAAGGTATAAAAATTAAACTGATGGAAATTAGTGTAACATACCATCGTTCAGTCTTGGTGTCATTAGACAAGACATTTATAGACCGTCCTTTTTGTTCTTCAAATTAAAGACCCCAGAGTATCCTGGATCACATTCAAGTATAAATTAAGCAATCAATTGTACAAATATACACTAAATGGGTGGAATTAAGGATGTTTGTACTGTAGCTTTGGCTTATAAGAAAATAAGCTTAGAATGCATATCCTATCTAACACTGTCAGGTTGTCTCTAGGAAATATTCTAATTGAGTTTTGTGATCGTTTAGCAGACTTGAACCTCATTTTTGCCTGTAAGTTTTCACTAGTGAAATCATCTTTGGATGACAAGTGGTGCCACACCCAAACATGCTTTCACACACTGTAGTTGTAAAAATGATAACATGGAAATCCCACCTCCAGTATGAACAGGGCAGCCCATTTCAGAGCAAAGATGGCCTCTGACTGTGCGTTTACGGGGGGATTTTTACTTGTCTTTGACATGTACTTTATGCATCTGTCTTACTGCCTGTACTGATTTTAGTAGCATTTTTTTTAATGTGTTTTGGTGATTAGAAATCAAAAGCCTACCAGCAAACCTTTGCAGTGAATCCGTCCAGTGTGATACATTTTCTTTTCTGTGTACCCAAACAAGCCCAGGTGTACTATATTCCTGCTTTAGCCAGTAGCATATATTGTAGATAGCTTGCAGCAGTAATGATATACCTTCTTGCTGATATTAAAGAATTAGGAGCTGTGTGTATATCTATAGCTGAAATATAAAAAGCACTTTCTTTCTTTGAAGATCCACTTAGTACTTATCTATTATTATCCTTTGTTATCTTTATCTTTAACAATCTGCCTAAAAGGTGTGTTGTATTTTTTGTATACCCATACAGTGACTGTGTATAACACTTTAGTACTTAATTGTATTCAGTGTACTCTAATTTTAGTTCAAATACACTACACTAGACTCATTTACGTTACTTTATAGTATGCTTTTATTTTCTAGATGTTTATAACATTAACATCCAGTTGCCAAGAACAAATTGCCTTATGGCTGAGTTGCTGTCGTTCCCACTGGCTTCCACTTTGTTATAATACCTGCAGAAGCAGTCTGTATGTCTAGGTGCTTGTTTTTGTACACCTGTGGCCGTGGAAGCGATTAGAATATTTGGATGGGTGACTGAATACTTTTGGCAGTATACACACGTGGACAAAATTGTTGGTACCCTTTGGTCAATGAAAGAAAAACTCACAATGGTCAAAGAAATAACTTTAATCTCACAAAAGTAATAATAAATAAAAATTCTATAAATGTTAACCAATGAAAGTCAGACATTGCTTTTTAATCACACTTCAAAGGAAGTATTTAACAAATTAAACGCATGGAACAGGCCTGGACAACAATGATGGTACCCCTAACTTTATATTTTGTTGCACAACCTTTTGAGGCAATCACTGCATTTTCAGTCTTTTCTAGGGGTACTAACAATTTTGTCCACGTGTGTAATGTCTGCATAATTGTCTACCAAGCATTAGACAGAGGATGAGGGCGTTTGTTTCTGATCCCCGTGGAAAGTAATGTTACCTAATATGTTTATATATAAAGGTTTCTAAGTATATTTTGCATTTCATTTTAAGGAGCAATTTGTGGCTTGGTTAGTTTAGCCCAGAGTGACGGATACAGGCTTGGAGACTAATGACTAAATAAAGTGAACACATTTCAGCTAAAAAAATAATGCAGCACTTCATCAGTGTGTTGGTTCTTTCAGACTGGACATTCGAAAGCAGTCGTGGTGTTGATGAGCTGTTATTTAGGTCAGTCAACTTTGTAGATGCCATAGTCAGGACATTTGCAAAGAAAATTCAATCTTGAGTTATTTTTACCAGGAAATATTTCTGCTTTCATTCACATTTAAAAGCTTTTCTGTTCAAATCAATAGTAGCTGTAGTGAACCTGTTTCAAGAAACCAGTGTTCGCCCTTTCATACCAAAGCTGTTAGTGTTGGACATACATCAAACTGACTGAGATGGGTTATACAGCCAGGTTAGATGGCCCATGTCCATGTGATTTTCATCAGGATTTTCCTGTATTGTTGCCTCCTTGTTAAAAAGGGTACATCTGTGTTACAGTGTATACCAGTAGTTACATATACAACTGTATTTGGAAGATGAATATGTGGATGGTATACAAATGATTGTTCAGACACTACCGTTGTTGTTTAATGTTGCAAAACAAATGTTTTTCCCTGCATAGAAGTTACATTGTTTTTATTGCTGTTGTATAAGCACTTTATGTATTAGTCTTCATCTTGTAATTATGTTGCCTTCAGTTAATACTTCATATCATAAACTTATAAAACCTGCTTGTACAATAAAATGCTTCTTGGCTTAAAATTTGAAACCTGATGAAAAGTGTTGATTTCCCTTTTATCCGATTGCTAAGCAAGACTGTTTAGGGGGTGAAGGTTTGCAGCTGGAGTGATTTGATAAACAAGATTAGTTTATACTCATGCTTACAGGCGAACTATACTTGGTCACAAATTTTGATGTGGCCATGCAAACATGTTACACGTTCAGTATCTTAGAGCAACATGTCAGCAAAGTAACTATTGCTAAACGGCATTAGTACAGCTGAAACTCCAGGAAATCTCATTGATTGTTTTCTAAATACTTTTTAAAAATACTAAATATTGATTATTTTTGTATTATTGTGATGCAGATATCTAAATACGGTTCTCACTATCCTTTTCACAAGTATTTTTTTTTGTTTATTGATTTGTTTTTTAATGTTGAGACTAAGTAAATTTAAAAAACTTTTTTAATTCTGATATTTTTTTAAGACATTCAAGTAAATATTACTAATACTATATTAGCTTCAGTTTTGCACAAGGAGGTATTGATGTGAAACTTGCACACTGATAAGCAGGTCATTAATCAGTACATTGTTCAGGCACCTTTTGAAGATGACCATCTTCTTTAGGCAAAATGATAAACTATGATGTCTATGGTAATTGTCAAGACAGCAAGATAGACATGGCTACTGAAACGTCATCCATTATTTAAGGTAGTCATGTTAGGAAGCCTTGAGCTGAGCTGTTTTGTCAGCTATCTTGGTGTTTTAAAACTGGACATATGAAAGAAGGGGTGGATCAGACTGAAACCAAGGACACATCACTACTTATGCCGTGTATAATCCTCCTTTTTGACTCTAATAAGACCAAAATGTACTTATGATTGAGCCCCTAAAGTCTTTATTATAGTGTTTACAGAGGTCACGTAGTGAGGGAAGCCTGCTGTAGACTTCTATACAGTTGTGTGTTTTTGCAACCAGAGGAGTTGCCCCCTGCTGGCCATCAAAAAGAATGCAGCTTTAAGATACAACTGCGTTAGGTTTAGGATTAGCAAACCAAGCCTGTGTTTTATACAGTTTGTGGTATATGGTGAATATCTAACTAAAACTTACAGAATATCGGCTGCCTATACTGGTTAGTACTTAAATCAGCATTGGTGAGTATTTAGCAGGGACATTACCATTATTTTTATACAAATAATGATTTCATTGTGTTTGCAAATGGAGCATTGTACAACTTTTGTACACAACTTCACAGTGTTGTGTACAAAATCCGCCAAAATACTGCACATGGTAATTCACTTTTTAGGCATTTCCACACAGTGGAGTGGGCAAATCATGGACTCCACTGCAGAGCTGTGAAAAGCTTATTGTTTTACAACCTGTTTATAGTTGTTTGTCTGTCTGTTTGTGTGCAGGATGGCAGTTGTATGACCCTCACCATGCTGGCAGCAATAGGGGGGCAGGATGACATCCTCAGGTTACTGATTAAAAAGGGGGTGAGAGTGAATAAACGACAGAAGAACGGCACTACAGCCCTGATGCATGCTGCTGAAAAGGTAACTCTATCTTTTATGTAAGTTAATACTGCAGCCTTTAACTATACTGTGCATACAATTTTAATTCAACTTCTCAGCGAAAGCCAAACTAGTCAAAGGCACCTGCCTGTTTGTTCCATCTTATAAAAACTTGTGTGTGTCATCCCAGAATTGTTTGACAACTGTTGCAATCCTACTGGAGGCCGGGGCTTATGTTAATGCTCAGACACTGAGTGGAGAGACGGCACTGATGAAGGTAACGCTACACAAACGCTACCGGTCACTTTGGTTTTAATTAATGCAAGATCGCAGTGCATACAAATGGTGCTGTTTTACAGCAGATTTTCAGTCAGAAATTATATATGCATTTCATAGTCCTTACCTGTGGTGTACAAGTATGGGTTTTCTTTAAAGAAGGTCATTACGTCCTTCCTTTTAGGCATGCAAAAGAGGAAATGCTGATGTTGTGCGCCTCCTGCTGGAGTATGGAGCTGACTGCAACATCCTGTCCAAACACCAGAACACAGCTATGTACTTTGCCAAGCACAGCAACAACCTGATGGTGTGTGACCTCATCAAGGACCACATCAGCATGTGAGTGCTACAACCACATCATAGTTTGATGACGTAGTTGTAGAGGGCAAGAAAGAATGTGTGTTGAAGAGGAGACAAACATTAACTTTGATGTCCTCAAAGGGAATTTCAGTCAATTCTGCCCTGCACTGTAGTCGTAATACTGACCTGTAAAAACCAGATACATTTGGTTACACAGCACTTTAAAACTAACTTACGTTGCAGGCTGTCCAGTGTGGCGGAGGACACCATCCGAGCATACTTTGAATCTCGTCTGGTGCTGCTGGAGCCCGTCTTCCCTCTGGCCTGCCACAGGCTTTGTGAAGGTCCGGACTTCTCTATGGATTTTACCTTCAAGTCACAGCCGCAACCAGAGGGTAAAACCAAACTTTAAAATATTTAATGCCTGGTTACATTACCTGATATGCAAAAACGTCACCTCACTCGAGAGTTGGCCGTCTGTTTTTCTGCTGCCAGACAGATTCATAAATTGTATGTTTATAAAATCTGACCACGCTTGCTGAGGATGCTACTCTTTTAGTAGCTTTGTGCTACTGACACACATGCACTGTAGTACTGAACGTTACTAGACATTTTATACATATTTATTTGAAAAGGTAATTTACAAACTAAATATACATATACCCTCACCTTTAACTACAAAACACAAGAAAATATCCAAAGATGAGGGAACTGCAGAGAAGACAGCTTTACCCCTGTAACAGCTTAGATTAAAAGGGACTTGAGCAGATGGTCATTGCTACCAATGAACATGCGTGTCTAAATAGGTGTTGTAAAGATGAAAGTTTACCCAGATTTGTATGTCTTTTACAGTGGAACTTCCACAGTTCATGTTACATGAAGGCAAAAGTAAGTTGTAATGCATAGATCAGGGGTGGGGAACTCCAGGCCTCGAGGGGCCGGTGTCCTGCAGGTTTGAGATGTGTCCTTGATCCAACACAGCTGATTTAAATGGCTAAGTTACCTCCTCAACATGTCCTGAAGTTCTCCAGAGGCCTGCTAATGAACATTTGATTCAGGTATGTTGACCCAGGGTGAGATCTAAAACCTGCAGGACACCGGCCCAATGCAAAGTCCAGCAGACATAAGGTATTATGAAATAAAGATATGAATTCCTATTTTGAACATTTTCTTTCCATTAGTCTGTAAGAAGACCTGTTATGGATGCAAATTAGCCCAACGTCCCAAAATTGACCAGTGCGTGCAGTTTTTACCTGCACTGCCTTAAACTGTAAACTGACCCCGCTGTTCAGCTAGTATATAGTGCAATGATGGATTGTGTTGCCATGCAACGAGCAATGGTTATAGTCCAGAATAAAATGATTTGAGGTCGTGGTCAGAGGCCAAACATCCTACCTCCTGCACATCACTTGTGTCCAGGCCTTTATGTGAGAAAGGTCTGGACATTGCCCCGACATTTTCCAGTGTGCAAAAATGGCTTCAGATGCCAGCGTCATTAGAGCGTTATCCCACTAATGTGTTTGCTATATAAATTTGTATTCCAATCGTCCCTCCTACTTCCAGGTTCAGGTATCCTCCTCTTCATCTTCCACGCCAACTTCCTGAATGAGATCACAGCCAGACTATGCGGACCGTGCAGCGTGCACGCCGTGGTGCTCAACGACAAGTTCCAGCTGCCCATTTTCCTGGTTGGTTGAAATTACGATTATGCAACAGTTGGTTAAAAACAAAATGCGTCAACTGATTCATGAAAGATAAAACTAAGAAATCAAAAACAAATCAACAAAAATAAAACTGAAAAACGATTTTAATCCATCTCATTTTCAGTATATTAAACCCTTTTGTTTGTGTAATGTTTACCCTCGCTGTCGTTCTTTACAGCGGCTTTCACTATTCCTGCTTTGAGCAAACGAACAAGCACTCCACAGGAGACCCTGCAGCCATGTTTAATGCCACTGTTTGGATTCAGTGTACTTCACCTCATTAAATCGCTTAAATTTAGGGCAGTGTGCTAATTGTTGCTGATTCTTTTCTACTTTTTGTCTTCAACATTTCAGGATAGTCACTTCATCTACTCTTTCAGCCCGAATCCAGGCGTCAACAAACTCTTCATTCGCCTTGCAGAGGCGCCAGCAGCCAAGGTGACACACACACACACACGCACGCACGCACGCACGCACACACACACACACACACACACACACACACACAGTGAGATGCTAACACGTGAAACATCTTAATCAGGCATACAAAGGTCACTGCCTCTAACCAGCAGTGAAATCTGACTAAATGTTTTTGATTTATTACTGATTTACGTGTAGAACTAGGCATGTCCATTATCTTAAAGATAACCCAAAGAAATAATAAACAACGTTGTTTTTTTTGTTTGTTTTTTTACAGAAACCTTTCAATGCAATCTTTGGTTTTTGGCTGCAGCTTCAATCTAAGTTTAGCCAGCTACCACAAAGCTTCCATGTTTATGTCAGAGGTGATGTTGTCAAGCATCCAGAATCGTGTAACGTTTGCTCTCACGCTCTGATTTGACCGTTTTTAAAAAGAAACTGCATGTGGCTAAGTGGGTTTGTCTTTTTCATTGCTGACAGCAGACCTGGGTCTGTCTGTGTGCTACTCTCACTGGTATTCAATCCAAAGCCAGTTTGTCCCCAGAACATGTTTAAATCTTTAAAGCGGGTCACAGATATATAGTTTCATTATAAGTAATTTAATACATGAACTGGGTTTCATTTGTAGTTGTTCCATTTACTCCGTTTTTTTTCCCGTATCAGCACCTATATTTTCAAATATCGATGACTCGGCTAATTAGTCCAATGGTATCTGCTCATGAGCTCTTGATTAACCCCAACTGCCAGTCCTTCCCTTTGAAATGACAATAATGTTCCTCCCAGTAGCAGAGAGTGTAGAAATGCTGGCACAGCCGTCACTATCATTATAGCGAGGAGTTCCTAACCACGCTCCTAACCAGTTATAAAAGATGTAAGAGCTTCATTAACGAAAACAAGCACAATCTGAGGTTGCATGGCTTTGTTGGGAACTTCTTACTGTTTTATCTTTCTTTGCCCTCACTGTCAGTGGAGAAACACGGCAGTGTAACCTTCTGGTTGCTTTTGATGCGTTTTAGTAGTTTTGGGGTGAAGGAGTAATCTCAGACTTTGCAGACGCACACAGTATTTTTTAATAGGATATCCTCACTGCTGGTTTTCATGTTAATAACTCAAATATAGAATATAATCAGGTTTACTCTGTAGCTGACCGTCTGGACTTCTTTAAGTTGCTTGAAGTCGTTTCATCCGAGAAGCTTCTTCAGTTCTAAGGTCAAATGGTGGAGAGTCCCAGATTTAAGCCCTATGGGAGTGACCCCCCCCCCTCCCCAAGAGGGACAATGGACCCCCTAATGATCCTCTACCTAATCACACGAGCCAAGGTGTGAAAATAGGTGTAGGTCACAACCAGCCAAGGAAATCACATGATAGGGTGGGGCTAGGTTTCACAATGAGTTCAACCTTGGCTTCTCAGATGAGAGGTGAAACGTCTTCAAGCAACTTAAAGAAGTCCAGACGCTTTTCTTTCCTTAGACTACGATGACCTGGATGACTGAGAACCTTCACAGACATACTGTAGCCGACCAATTTTTGTGTTTGTTCTAGCCAAAACAAAGTAAAACACTTTGCAGCAGAAAACAGGAAACAGTTTGAATTGTCATCCAATCATAAAGCTGAATTTGTTTTGATAAGTAGAGAGGATCCAAACGTCGAACCGTCTCAGCAGCTCTTCCGTCTGATCTTCTCTCCTCAGGTCAAGCTCCTCATCTGCGCGTACAGAGTGCAGCTGCAGTGACGTGATGCTGTTAATGTCACACCAAGCTTGGACAGCACATTACATGCAGATTGTGAGCAGCAGCTGAAATACTTTACCAAGCGCGTTACCCTCCGAGAAGGAGAAAAAAAGTTGGATCGTTGTCGTTGTGAGGTGAAATCTAAAGCTGGCTTCCCGCGATGCAAGTGCGCAGTGTTGACAACTGAAGTTCAGCGATGAGATCTGACTCCAGACCACATGTGCAGCATAAATGTGAGGATCTTACAGAGACTTGCGTAACCTTTGAGCAGTCCGTCCTTTGTGGGAGATGCCATCACTACGCAGTCATCCGGGTCAAAGAGGCGATCGGAAACGGTTACCGGAGCAGCTTTGAAGACGGACATCCACCTGTGTCGTGCCTTTCTCCAAGTCGAGCTGCATACTTCTGGCTCCTCTGGTGGCACAGCTTTTGGACTCTAGATTTTTTTTAACAAGCATGCAGATGCTTTAAAAATCAAACGCAGCCTTACACCGTGCTGACACTCTGTAATAAGATTTCAAATTTGACTACTTTCGCTTTGCTGAGCAGCAAAGCATTTCACCTTACGGCATTAAAGGATGTCTTAAGGTGTCTTAAGACTAAAACCCCGTCTTAAGACACCTGTAGCCTGTTCTTATCTCAGTACAGCGTGAGGGAGCGGTACATGGAGACGGTGTATTTGTGTTGGTTATCAGACACGAGCACGATATGAGGACAGACATGAAACTGGAACATCTGAGAAACCAAAGACAGATCTAGTTCAGACATCACCAGTGATGTATTCTGCTTTACAGTTTCAGCTACACGGTTTGAAATGCATTCTGCTGTTTTGTGTTACTTGATATAGTTTTCCCAGCTTCCCACACTGTGATTGGTTTCCACATATTGTCAAATGGAGTAAAAAAAAACAAAAAACAGCCTCTATAAACTCACTTCAGATGTGTAAAGCATCTCGGTGAACAGTAAGTCCACCATCACTTAAATTACATAAGGATGAAATACACGTATTGCTATTACTGTGACTGTGACCACTATGAATGAATCTAATGGATTACACACGTGTTCAGTTTCAGGAGCGCTACTTTCACGTAAGAGATGAAAGGAAGGATTCAGACCATTAAAGATACTTTAAACTACAGCAGTAATAATTAAACCACAGCTATGATTTTTTTCAGTTGTTTCAGAGCAACGGGAAGATTGTTTTTAATGACGACAACTGTCTCCTGATTCTGTATAACAGTTTGAAACGCCTCGTGGGTTTCCCACCGCCTTGGCAGCACCTTCTTTACCCCTACAGTCGCTTCACTTTGACTCTTTTGTTTGGCTCTGAATGTTTGCCGCAGATAGATGTGCTGTGTGTGTGAGAGAGTTCACTGTTGTTCGCAGAGGTGCTGCTTACCTGAGGCTGTCTCTCTGCCCTAAATAAAATGTGTGCATGTGTTTGCGCACACTGCTGGGTTTCGTTCATTACATGGAAAGTTTTTGTTTTTATTTAATTATTCAGTTTTAAAAATAAGGTTGTTATACATGATAAGTCATCTGCTTAATACATGATGTTTTTGCCTTCACTTTGAAAGTTCCTCTATAACATATTTTTGAAACGATAAGTAATGTAAGTAATCACATTCTCCCGACTTTCATACTTCTCTTACTTTTCCATGGACTTGCATTATTTGCAGTCTTTTTTTTATTAATTGATTGATAAGGCATCTTAATTAAGATTTTTATTCATAAATAATTATTATATAAATGAGCAGATGAAGGTATATGAATGACAAAGGTTTGCCATTGGGATATATAAACGCATGCAGCTAATATCAATGCTGTAAACCCAGCATGATTACAAATTTCTCCAAATTGATCTAATTCACAATTGATGGCTTTTTTTTTTTTTTTACCCAAATATG
>VOQK01013034.1:5045-17758 GCA_015052645.1 Benitochromis conjunctus
AATATGGTGAGACAGGAGCATCAAATCATCATGATTCAGCATCTACTGAAAATCTTGGATGAGTTTGAACCTCAGTGCCTTTGACCTCAGGATTTTGAAATTGATACCATATGTGTGTTTAACAGAGGCTGAGTGGTAGCATGGGCAGTTGCCACTATTTTTGCATAACTGTCACACTTTTTCAGATCATCAAGCAGTTTTTAATATTAGACAAAAATAACCTGAGTAAACTGGAAATGTAGTTTTGAAATGATGATTTTATTTATTCAGTGAGGCACCATTTGATAAAGTAATTTTCACTCACCTAATAAACCTAATAACTGGTTGTGCTACCGTTGGCAGCAGTGTGGTGAAATTTCAGCCCACTTTTCTTTGGAGAATTGTTTCAGGATTTTCTGGTAGAGGTGCAGAATTCGTGGTTTCATCAATTACAGCAAGTCGTCCTGAAGCACAAAGCAGCGGCAGAGCATCAGACTACCACCACCATGTTTGAATGTTGGTGCGATGTTCTTTTTATGAAAAATTAAATTGAAAAGTTCAACTTTTGTCTGGTTAGTCTACAGAGTATTTCCTCCAAACTCTTGAGGATCATCAAGATGTTTTTGGAAAATATGACACAAGCCTTTTTTTTTGCCCAGTCTCTTTCTTATTAATGAATCATAAACTTTAACTTTAACTGAGGAAAGTGAGGCCTGCAGTTCTTAAGATGTTTTTTGGTTCGTTTGTGACCTCCTGGATGAGTCATTGATGGTGTAATTTTCGTAGGCTGGCCACACGTGGGAAGCTTCACCGCTGTTCCAAGCTTTCTCCATTTGTTGGTAATGACTCGCACTGTGGCCGTAGAAGCCTTAGAAATGGCTTTGTGAGGCAGGTTTGGATAGCTTTTCTCCCTTAATAAATGAAATCTGTTTGATGAACTGAAACATTTTAACATGAAAAATATGGAAAAAACTAAGAAAGCAAGAAGGGGACAAATAGTTTTTAACTGTACTGTATAAATACGCCTGAAACAGCCAACGTATGATTGAAGGGCACGCAGGAAAAATGCACCATATAAAAGTGTTTTGCTGCTGTTTGTAGTGGGTCTGCTAGAGCGCTCAGGGTTATGTTTCATGATGCCAGCTGTATTTGTCAGAAAGGTTTAGTCTGAATTTCTGGCTTTAACACCAGAGCTGAATCTGTGAACATATGACATGCATGTACTAGTACAGCAGTGTGTTCATGTCTTGCCACACTTGAGACCTATATAAAATCTTACCAAGCCCACCATAAACAACCCCGCCATGTTCCCATTTCCTAGTGCTTATCTGGGTCTTCGGTCAAAGCTGAAATGCCCACACTCCCTCTCCACCCCATCAAGCTCTTCCAGGGGTTGCCAAGGCATTGCTAAGCTAGCTGAGAGACATAATCTCCCCAGCATGTTCTGCGGATGCTCCAAGGTATCCTCCCAGTTGGAGATGCTTGAAACACCTCAGCTAATAGGGGTCCAGTAGTTGTCCTAGTTAGATTCCCAAATCACCTCAACAGGCTCTTTTCAGTCCAGTAGAGTAGCTGCCGTACTAGCTGACTCAGCTCCTGTCGTGATCTCTAAAGCTGAGCCCAGACATCCTTCTGAGAAAGCTCATTTCCACCTCTTGTGTTGTTGATCCATTCTTTCAGTCACTATCCACAGCTTTTTGCCACAGGTGAGGGTATGCATATATAGTGAACAGCAAATAGACCACTTCGCCTTCATGCCCAGCTCAGTCTTTACTACAATAGACCAGCAGAGCATTTGCATTACTGCAGACACGGCACCAATCCGACTGTTCAGTCTTCCCCAATTTAAAACCAGCTAACGTTATAATGAGCAAATTAAATAAAGCAACACTTGCTTCAGATTGACAAACAACAAAAAGAGTTATCTGGGTAATAAAAAGTCATTCACAGCAGATCAGTGATATCTTTTAAGCACCATACAAGAGTATTAATAATATTTTGTTTATATACCTGATGTTAATAAACCTTCAAACCAGTCGAGCCTTTACAGAGTAATAGTTAGTCAGGTGTTATGTTGAGTTTGTCTGTTTTTCTTGAGGTATCTGATGTTTTGCTGTATTATAACTGCAGTAGACTGAGCCACTATGCGTCTGGAACTAATGATAGCTTAGAATATTATTCCAACGTAGTCCTATTATATTATCTGCTATGAAATGCACTGTCCTCAGTGTTTAGCGAAAACCTAAAAAAGTGATGTAGTTAAGTAGCTGTGTAAAACCTAACAGCGGACCATCACACGGACACTGAAAAAACAGATACACATCATTTGTCTCATACAGATGAGACAAATGATGCAGTGATTATGATGAAAGCTCATCGCTTAAAAGTGGAGTTTCTTTTCTGACTTTTACTGCTTCTCCTGTCCTGTAATCAGATAAATGATCAAAGAAATATCATTTTTAGTCATAGACAGAATTTGCCTTTTATGGTTTATGCAGTAATGAGTCCAGTTATTGACTTTTGTAAAGGCCCCTCTGTCTCAGATTTAAATGTAATTTTTTCATGTGCAGGGCTAAAGTGATACAGTATGTGGAGCTTGAGAATGAGGACCTAAATGCAGCACACAAGAAGGTTATTTAAACAACTACAAGTTTTTGGTAATATATTCATACAATACATCCCTATCTGTAATAAAAATCCACGTCTTTCCTTTATTTTCTGATGCCTTGCTCGAAGTAGTGCCATGTTGCAGAAACTCAGAATGGAAATGAGTATCATACGTACCAAACTATAAGAACACAGCATGCCTATTTTTCAGGGGAATGGATTTTTTTCTCTATAATTATGAAACAGTACATTTTAATGGCACCTGAGGATTATATCTGTTTGTGGCTTGTTTGGAATAAATGTAAGAACAGGATATTCAGTACAAGAAGCAACTGCAAAACGCCACGGCAGCGGAAGTGACAGTCAAAGATGTCAGACAACCACTAACCACACATTTTGACTGACAGGTACACTGTGGGAGGACAAGTGTCGGCCTCTGACAGGAATAAGCACCGAGCAAAAAGCAGATCCAAAAAAAAATAATCACCTGACAACAAGGCTGTATAGATTATCATTTTATAAAGCCCGGGAGTGAAGTAGTTTATCTAGAAAATGCTAAAAATGTACTTGCTGTTACTCGACTACACTGCAGCTTTCAGGCTGAGAAAATACTCGTGTATTATGTAACATGTTTTTCCTGCAGAAGGTATAATTAAATAAACAGTAAAGGGAGGACTAATGTTAAAATTTTATATTGAAAGGCACTAAAAAAAATGGCTTTATTGGAAATTTCATTATGGTGAAAACGTCTGTCTGAGCTTGTTTGAGAGCTGGAAACAGAAACTCACTGGCAGGCTGTTCAGACATGGTAAATTATGTACTGAAAAAACACGCTGACTGGGACAGAGAGACAACCTCAGGCATTATTCATGTAGGCACTGGATAGTCTGTTGTTAGCTTATAAAAGAAATGCAGGCACTCAAACAATACTGATAGTATCAAGGCATGTTTTATTATGTGTGATGGTGCACCCCACCCAGAGTAAGTCAACCGTTTCTAAAGGTATTTAGGGTCAAATGCATTATATTGCCGAAGGTATTCACTCACACATCCAAATCATTGAATGTAGATGTTCTAATCACTTCCATGGTCACACGTGTATAAAATCAAGCACCTAGGCAGGCAGACTGCTTCTCCAAACACTGTAAAAGAATGGGTCACTCTCAGGAGCAGGTCCAGTCGTGATATTTCCTCACTACTAAAAATTCCACAGTCAACTGTTAGTGGCATTATCACAAAGATGAAGTGATTAGGAACAACAGCAACTCTGCCACAAAGTGGAAGGCCACGTAAAATTACAGAGCAGGGTCAGCGGATGCTGAGGCACATAGTGTGCATGGTTACCAGCTTTCTGCAGAGTGAGTCGCTACAGACCTCCATGTGTACATCCTCGGGTATCAGGAAAACACTGTCACACATCAGACCATAAACAAAAGAGCATCCCGTTTCATTGGAAAACCCATCAGACCTCTGACTAAAAGGCATCAGAATAAAAGGTCTAAGAAAAAAACGACAATACGTTCCCAGATAAAACAGCATCAGATGATACGGTCTCAGATAAAAGTGCCTCAGAGAGAAACTTTCTGATGGCGACCCTGTTGTCAGGTCCCAGCTGAACTGTGGGTTTTCCAAATACGTCATTGCCACGCGACAGTGGCAGAACATAACATAATATAACTTTAGCAAAAGTACAGAGAAAGGATTATGCATGTTCTGCCACTGTAAAAAAGATTGAGTTGTACCAAAGTAAAACAAAAATTTAAGGTCTTTGAAATTTTTTTTTTTTTCAATGTACATTTATGATTCTGGAAAATTAAATATTTGTCATTTATTTTAAATACAAATTGACAGTTTCAATCAAATCTGAATTATACTCACAGCTGGTTGAGGGTGTGACATGGAACTTCTTCTTCTGCTTTTTAAATTTTACTGGTGGTTGGCAAACAACTGAATGGTGCATTACCGCCACCAACTGGTATGGAGTGTGTGACACGGAACCGAGGTAGACGCCGACATAAATACACAGAAGGATAACGAGGGGCATCGGAACACACGGGGAACACAGCTGATACAGATCATGAAGACGAGATGGAGGAGAGCAAAACAGGACACACTCACATGAGACACAAAACTTCAAAGTAAAACAGGAAATGTATACTGACCAAACTCAGGGACATGAAACAGAGCACATAATAATAATATTAATAATAATGATAATAATAATAATAATAATAACAACACAAAACGCTGGGTCACTGACCCAGCACCATGACACCAACACAGTTTGGGGATGCCCCCTTCCTGTTCCAACATTGATTATGCACAAAGCAAGGTCCATAATGACGTAGATGAGTGAGTTTGGTGTGGAAGAACTTGACTGGCCTGCACAGAGTCCTCACCTCAACCCCACAGAACATCTTTGGAATGAATTAGAGTGGCCAGGCCTTCTCGTGCAACATCAGCGTCTGACCTCAGAAATGTGCTTCTGGAACAACGTTCAAAAGGAGGAGTTGAAGCTGTTAAGGGTGGGCTAACATCATATTAATCCCTATAGAGTAAGAACTCAGGTTCAGTCGTGTGTGAAGTTAGACAAGCGAATACTTTTGGCACCATAGTGTACTTTGTACTATGTGTACTATGTTTTTCTGGCATCGTTTTTTTTAAGGGGCTCTTTTCAGATTCCATTTTCTAGACTCTCGGGCATGTAGCTCAAGAGTGACAGATGATCTAAGTCCATATTTTATTTACAGGTCCTCAAGGCAGATAATACAATACAAGGCGCATAATATTCTTTAAAACAAATCAAGTGAGTGGTTGCACAGATATTAAAGCACCAAATCCAAATAAAAACTTTTTAGAAATAGTAAGCTTCTTTAATAATATATGCAGCATTTGTGATGCTGGTCTTTTCCCCAGTGAGAAATTCTCCAATACTCATATTCATGTATGTGCTAGAAGCAGTGCAAAATGTTTTAATGCAGTTGATGTGCCCTCACAGCCCAGCAAGAAGACTTTTTTGGCTGAGAGCAGAGGAAGTGTGCTGGGTGCCATTATAACACATACACGCTGCAGCCAATTTTTAAGTACGCCTTGGACCCCCTTTTTCTGCCTGCACAACTTAATCCTTTGTGTCTTAGATTCAACAAGGTGCTGGAAAAACTCAACACTGGAACTGTTAATCCTTATTCAGCCAAATAGGGAAAAGATCTAAAGGATAACGTGATGCTTTAGATAATGAAACTGCTGAAGTTAGCTCAGACAGATCTATAGGAGAGAAGTAGTCTAAATATAAATCAGGACTCACAGCTGCTTCTTAAGCTGCTGTAGTTGCTTATACATCTGTGACAGCTGTTGGAAGGATGCGATGGCATTTTTCTCTCTTTCGAGCGAGGCACTCGTGTAGATTATCCACAGAGGATTGAGGGAGTGAGTAAGCTCCCCTCGATGCATGTTTTAAGTCATGTAAAAATACTCCTCCTTAATTAATAATTTCAGCCTGGCATGGTTTATGTTTCTTCTGTGTGTATACAAATTGTCATTTCAAAAGATTCACCGTGGGGAACAAGCTGCCTCCTTGTCTAAATACAGAAAAAGTGTTTTTTTTATTATCTGGGCAACCCACCTCTGAAACATTTCCTACAGCTAAAAGAAAAATGCATTTTACACAAATAGAAGAACAATTATTCTAATGCGAGGAAATGCACCCATCATCATTCATAATTATTCCCAAATTCCAAAGAGCACCACATCCACATATGGTATCAGAAAGTCGCCTGCGCCCCACTTTAGCCCTTAATCAGACCTATTAATGATGTTTTTCATTGATTCCTTCTGATTTTCTGACAATTGTATTGTTAAAGTTGACGTTTCACTTTAACAAGCACAACAACAGCCTCAACTGCTAATTTAGTTCAATTAACCTTTTACAGAGGAGATATAAAACAAGTACAGACTGAAAACAGGTCAGAAATGAAAGACTAATGTATAGGTTTTGCATCCTGTGGCTTTGTTTGCTTTTTGAGCTGAAAATCTTTGTTTCTATGATTTCTTTCTTTCATGGCCCACCCGCAGTACCTCCAGAGCTGGAAACCACACTTTCTCAATCATTGTGTAGGATGAAAGTTTTCAGTCAGTTAATACTTAGCCTAACTAACTAACTCTTTTGCCAACGGCACATAGCCTGGCGGCAATTACGCTATATGTCGGTAGAATGCTGACAAATTGAAAAGTTGTCTTAAACAGGAAAGCGAGCGGCGTTCACCACAAAGAGCACGAGATGCAAAAAAGAGAGAGAGAGACAGAAAACATCAAAAGGTTAAAAAAGGCCACATGAGAAGTCTTTAGTGTTTTTTTTTCCCCTGAGCTTCACAGCAGCTCCTGGTCTTTCATGACTATTGTCTTCTTTGCAGTAGAGTCTAAGCTAAATGACAGACAACAACATACAAATGAGACTTAAATCACATTATAAAAGTAGCAGGTAGAAGTGACAAATAGCTTTAACTTACAGGCTTCATTTTCAGCATCCACATCCCACATTACAACTGCAGAGATTATGAGCCATGATGAATTTTGCTGCTGGTCATCATTAATGATCAGTAATAAGCTGGTGGTTGTCAGAAAACTTTTTAATTGAACTGCGCTGCAAGTCTGTGACATTTCACATTAAAACGCATCCTGTCCGTCACACACACGCACACGCGCGCACACACACACACACACAGAGCTGTAAGCATGTGTTGAACAGAATGAGTCACAGATATTGACTGGAGTCACAAACTTGCACTGAAATGTATTGTAGAAGCGCATCCTTTCACTCGGCCTGGTAAGCTGGTGTCTGCTCGCAGTTTGTCAAAACACACAGCGGAGGATTTTCAACCTTAATCTGTCCATGGAGGAATTACTGAGCTCTGGTGTTTACGTTTATGTCACCACAGCCTTCAAACACAGTCTCTTAATTAATTGTCTAAAGAAAACGGTCTGCATGTTTCTATTTTTTTCTTAACTGAAAGAAATCCCATGAAAGGTTGCGCATCCAAATCCAGTTTGATCTTATTCATCTGTGCTTTAGAGCCCCACTATTGTCGCAAACTGTTAAAAACAAATGCAATTAGTGAGTGAATTACACTGTAGCCAATTTTCACACATGCACTGTAACCTGCCAGCTCCCTAGTGTAAAATCCATCTGATGTCTAATTGCACCGTTTTGCACCAATTTTGAGAAAAGCACAGGTAATAGTCCTGTAAATTCCCAGCTTGCAAGTGGTTGTCCTGTGTCCTGCGCACTCTACCCCGACACAGACCTCCCAGAAGCTCACGGATGATTTCACATGTTGAGAATGCATTTCCTGTTGTGTACTACATGTGAGAGACTTCAAACAATGTCCCAACCTGTGTCGTGGCTCATCATGAACACAGAGACCGAAGGCTTAGATAAATCTAAATAAATCTATGCTGATGCCAGAAAACACATCTGAGTACTAGATGTGCATTTAACCCATTAAGAGGTCTCTGTACCAGGATCGGGCCACCTGCTACTATTATGATTAAAAATAGGTGTAGCATTTGTTTGGCTTCAGCTCAAAATCAAATAACATCAAAGCCAAATATTCTTCGCTACAAGGCTGTGATTTACCTTTGAATTTACAATTTCTATTAAGCAAGTATTAACATTCCCTTGGAGTTCTTTAGACTCATTCTGCCCTAAAGGACAAGGAGACTTTATTTTGCTTCAAAATACTCTAAAAACATCCCGTATCTTTAGAGTCCAATGTTGTTCATTTTGACCTTACAGCTTTGGCCTTTACTCACTAAATTTGGAAGTGGAAGTAAAAGACATAGCCTAGGGCTTGATGGGTTGTTTTTGTCGATGAAAATAGCCCTGTGCATGTGCACTTTACTCCTTGCGATTATGAAAATATTACAGGCCAGCTGAAATTACTGACCCCTTTCCAGAAATAAAACCAAGTATTTATAACTTATTTTTAATGATTTAGTATAAACAAATCAGCCTCAATTTGAGTTTTGAGGGGTAATCAGAAGGAGAAGAAGTAGTAGTGCTCTACTGCTGCTCTACTCTTCAAATTATATCTTTAAGCACTAAAATAAATAATCTGACATTGTAAAACTTATTGGTTGCTTGCTTGCTTGGTGGGTTATACGGTGGGTGGGTGGGTTGATTGATGGGTTGCTTGGTTAATTGATAACTTGGTAGATTGTTCACTTGGTTGATTGGGGAGTTGATTGGTCAGTTGGTAGATTGGTGGGTTGCTGGTTGTTGGGTGGGTTGGTTGATACGTTGGCGAGTTATGTGGTGGATTGGTCTACTGGGTTTGAGCTTAACTTAAAAACGAGCATTCACAGTTACAAGGCGTTGTAGTTCTGAAGGAAGACATGACAGTCTGGTGAGTTTAACACAGGAGAAGACTGAAATATAGACTTTATTATAAAAAAAAAGATCCATACCATAAAAACCCCAGGAGTGTTTTCAGTAATGACTGTTAACTTTCAGTTAAAATCTTTGATTTACTCTTTGCACTGTGCAAATCATTTTAAAAAGTTCTATTGTGTGAAGACATTTTTGCTGTGTTGAGAAGAAATCATTGCAAATATACTACTGATTTTAGTTTCTGCCCTTTTACTGACTCAGAATGAACATAATTGCCTAAAGTAAGACAATATTATTGGCGTGAATTTAATTATCGTCTTCCTCTCCGAGAAAGTTTTGACCTGCAGAAAAATCTCTGCTTGTGCCAGTCACTGACTCTTTTCAGGAGTCGCCAATATTTTCTGGTTTGTCTGTAATTGCCGCCACAAAATGTAAAGTGCTTTTTTTGTTCGAGCAGCTCTAGTAATGAGAACAGCAGGAAATGACACAGTGTGAGAAAGGAGCTGGACCCGGAGGTAGCAGAAAGTAAACAAGAGCTTTGAGACGGTCTATTGATTTCCGACGTGGGAGGAAAAAAAAAACACCTGTCTCTGACTAACTGTTTCGGGTCTGGGATCAATAGACATGAATGGGATGTTGTTTGAATTTTCACTGTTTTCTGCTAAATAAATAGCCCTTAGAAAACTTCCTATTGATGACTGTTGAATATCTGGCAAGTAGGGACACATTTTTGGAAAGAAATTATGACTGGGGGGGGAGGGATCTACGCTTATCTATATTGTATGAAAAGTAAGCGAGAAGGTCTGTTTTTGCTGATTGGAATGGACTGCCTTGTGCTATTTTTATCCTTTTCTGCCCCCTGAAAAGAACAAAAACAACAGAAAAGCACAAACTCCAGAGAACCAGAAACACTGAGGCTTTTCAGCCAAGATTAAAATGCCATATAAAGACACCCACGCTCAGATTTACTTGAACTTTCTGTCTACTCGGTGGAGAAACCCAGTGGCTTTCAAGCAAAGCTCTGCTGTCTAAGCTTCTTACTGCACATTAAGGTCATGTCCCATGTGTTCTCCAACATGAGCACTGTGAAATGCTTTTTTAATACTGTGTGAGAGATGGTCATGAGAGAGAGAAATGATGATTTAAAGCAGGATGAATAATCCCACACTGGGATTACTGAAGTGCACCTCTCCAGGTTTACAACCAAAAACATTACAAAAAGCCGTTGGAACACGAAATCACCCACACTGGAGTTTTATCTAAAAGTGAGATAAAACGCCGTTGTATGTGGTTCAATGGTGAGTGACGATACAGGGAGAGTTTGCCTTGGTAAAGTGTTACTGTACTGTTGCCTGGAAACACAGAACATGTATTTCTCTGTGAAATACCAAAGTCTCATATCAGGTCTCACCACCATCTTATTCCAGCAAGCTATTTGAGGAGTTATTTCGATGCTCCTATCCATGGTCATGTAAAGCAGAAAGTTTTCATAGAACTCTATGAAAAAATTAAGTACATCCTCGCAGCTTCTATAGGATTTAAGAGAGCAAGCATCAGCCAGGTGCTGCTTATCAAATGCATTTGATTAACTGATCATCTCGTAAAAGCAGAGGTTGCCAGGAGCATTCAGCTGTGTGTGAACAGTATGTCAAAATCTTTCCGCGAGTGGACATCCCACCAAATTCACCCAAAGGACAGACCACGAAGTTCTTTGCAAAGCTTGCGAGAAAACCTAAGAGCTACCAAACTCAGACTCTATCTGTCATGATAGTACAATTAGAAAAAAACTGAATGAGTATGGCTTGTTTAGGAGGGATTCCAGGAAAAAGACACTTTTCTCTAAAAAGTACGTGGCAGCATGGCGCAGGTTTGTAGAGTTGTATCTGAAAAACCAAAGGATAGATGAAACCAAAGTGGAGACATTCACCCAAAATTCACAGCGCTAATTTTGGAGAAAAAATGCAGCATATCAATGCAAAGACCTCATACCAGCTTGTCAAGCACGGTGGTGGAGGAGTGACGATTTGGGTTTGTTCTGCAGCCAGAGGACCTGGGCACCAGCAGTCACTGGGTCAACCATGAACTCCTCTGTATACCAAAGTATTCAAAAGTCAAAAATTCTAAAGGCCATCTATCCAACAGCTAAAGCTTGGCCCAAAGTGGGTCATGCAACAGCAACAAATCTACAACATAACAACTGAAAAGAAAAGGATCCATGGGTTGCAATTTCCTAGTCAAAGTCCAGATCTCAACCCGATTGAAATAAGTACCCCGGTGTGTCCTCCTTTCTGACATTAATGGAAATTGTAATGTACAAAATGAACTGCATGGTGTTTATAATGTTGCCTGAAACTAGAAGGAGAGCTGAGACCTGTTTTACCATATACTTCCATACAACAGGACTCAGGGAGAGTGATCCCCTGCTGGCCATTAGAAAGACTTCAGCCTCTATATCTATAGAGGCTCAATTCAAGGAAAATCCCCTGGTTATTAAAACAGGGATGTATTTTTCATTTTGATATAACACTGCAAAAACTCACTTAAACATGCAGAAAGAAAATTAATACTGAATATACTTAAGTTCAACAAAAGACATATATGTAGTACAAACCCTCACTCTCTGATTTTGCAGTTTTAAACAATAATTCACAATTTATTTTCTCCTACGTTTTTTGAAACATTAAAGTAAAACCCTATCTGAGATATCTGTTATGTTTTAAAAACTTATTGTTGGCCTCTCGCAGGCTGCGCAAACACAAAGTATGAATGTGACACAGTGGGGATTTTATGTGCAGAGGTTTACTGACTGACAGATTCACTCTCAGCTGAAAAACTGCTTCTTATTTATTGTGTTAAACTACCAGAAGCGGAGGAGCGCTTCTTTTCCTGTGGATGTGGCTGCTGCTCGTGATTTGTTGCATCTGTGGGCAGCTCAGGGTTTCAGTCCAGGTTGCGTGAATACCTAGTGGAGCATGTCTTGCTGCTCTCAGTGTCGTGTCATCTGACGACATAAACAACAGCTACCATCTCCCGTCCTCCCTTCTTCCTTCCTGTAAGTTTTTCTCAAAAAGACTTAAGATTACCAAATCACGAAAAAGCCAGAGAAGAAAACAAACGTCGGTCTTAGCTCTCCTACAGACTTTTAATTTTTTTGGTAACGAAATGTTAATCCTGATGCTCGGAGAGTTATTGACGGGAGCATCTGGCAGCTGATCTTTGATGGCAGAATGTTATCTGGGCGAAGAGGAGGTTTTAACTTGAAATCAATAGTTCTGGGTCATTTTCAATAAAGTGAGATGGTAAAAAACAGTCAGAATCATTTTAAAATCATTAACAACCGCAGAGCTGTTAGCACACTTAGCTATTTCCTCCTCTTATCCAAAAAAGCCTTTAAAACAGTAACACAGATTAACTGCCCAGATCAGCCTATTTGATGCATGTTTTTCATCTATCCCAACTAATGAACATTAAGTGAAATGATGAAAGATATGCCACAAGAACAGAAGGGTAAATGTCTTTGAAGAAGTATTAAGCACTGCATGTATTAAGCTACTTACACCAGCCTCAGCTGATCCATTACCTGCAGTGTGGAGGACATACGATAGTATCAATTGCTGGAATAAATTTTCATTTTAGCGATGCTGTAATAGTTGATTAAGTGTTATGGTTATTTTATAGGCTTTAGTTTGTGATGCTGTTGGCTTGGGTGATTAGGAATAGTCATAACGGCAGCTTTTATTGG
>VOQK01013038.1:45125-64912 GCA_015052645.1 Benitochromis conjunctus
AGCATTCTTCACTTTAATGTAGAGCACGGAGAAAAGATATGCGAGCGCCTTTATTTAGTCTGCCATCTTCATGGTATAAAACGCTGACCCTGATAAAGACACTATGAGCTGGAAACCTGCTTTTTAAACCGTTTGCTTTCCTGACTAAATAAATGTTTATACTTTTTCTCCTTATGGGCCCGGCCACTTTTTTCATGTCCAGACATTATTGTGTGTTGTGAACTTGAATCCATTTATTTTACAAATCCAGGTAAATTTTAGACCACCTTCTTTCCAACCTTCAACTTCTAAGATGCTTAAAGGGGCCAAACAGAAGCAGATGAGATGAAGACCAGAAGCTTAAAGACGGAATAACTGGAAGATGGGCACACTGTGGTCATAAAGTGATTGTCATAGTCACCAACAATACTCAGGTAGGCTGCGACAAATAAACAATGTTCAGTTGTAACCAAGAAGACCAAAGGGGGCCAAGAAAATTTCCCCCATACCATTACCACACCACCAGCAGCCCAAACCTTCAAAACGAGCTAGGATGGATCCATGCCTTTAAGTTTTTTACACCAAATTCTGACTCTACCATCCAAAAGTAGCAGCAAAAATGAAGTCATGAAAGCAGGCAGTATTTTTCCAGCCTTCTACTGTTCCCCTTTACTGAGGCTGTGTGAACTGAAGCCTCAGTCTTCTGTTCTTAGCGGGCAGAATCAGATTCTTTATTATAGCAATGAAACATGAGGTGCAGTTATCTAGAAAAAGAGAGACAGTCACTCGAAAACATTCAAAATTAAGTTCAAAACATATAAAAATATGTCTATAAATAACAAACAATTGTTTGCAAATTGGAGTGGGACCCACTGTGGTCCTCTGCTGCTCATGGAGGATCGGCATGGTGTGGATTCAGAGATGCACGTCTGCATGTCTTGGTTGTAACAAGTTGTTTGAGTTTCTGTTGCCTTCTTATCAGCTTGAAGCAGTCTGCAAATTCTTCTTTGAGCTCCGACATCAACACCAGAGAACTGCCGCTCACTGGATATTTTCTCTATTTTGAACTTCAGCAGTTTCTGAAACACTCAGACCAGACCGGCTGGTTCAAATACATTCAAAGTTACTTAAGTCCCAATTTCTTCTCCATTCTGATGCTCGGTGTGAAATTCAGCAGGTCATCTTGACCACGTCTACATGTCTGAATGCACTGAGACGCTTCCATGTGGTTGGCTGATTGGACGTTTGCTCTAACAAGCCGTTGAGCAGGTGTACTTAATAAAGTGCGTGATTAGTGTATGTACTATCATCCTACTCTCTTTCTGCTTTGTAAGAGTGGTGTTGCCGGGGATTGGAGTAATCAGGATAATCAGACAGACAGGAAGTAAAGCCCAAAACAAGAAACTATCAAAGTGACAACCCAGACGTTACCTACTCAGAAACTCCGACTAAGCATGTCACAGAGGAAAACCGAGGAGGCGAGGACGGGTAGGCTCAAGACACTCACTTTTATCAACCAAGAGTCCAAATCTCAAACCAGAACAAATCCCAGGGATGATAACAACTTCACATGTTCAGCCAGAAGAATTACAATCAGGCATTGTGGCAACATCTTTCTGCTGACAGTCTACCCATCTCTTAATCCCCTTTTTTAAAAATGTTGCCTATCTTGCACTTTCCCATCTTTCTCTCCCAATTTTGGTTCCTCGAGAGTTGCTGACATAGCGAGAATTTTTACCCTTCTGAACCTCGCTTTGAATTCTTGCTGCTACACATGTTCAGGGGCGACATCAGGGAGCGAAGCCCCCTGAATCATTCAGGGGGCTCGAAGCAGGATAGGACAAGAACCCTGCAGCCTGCCACAGATTATTGAAATTTAATGTGCAGGCGCTTTTGTTGCCAAGATTTCTAGCAGCGCCCCTGCACACATTCGCCCCTTGTTGCTGCCTAGCAATAACAGAGGGCTCAGCAACTGCAACTTCGGGAGGTTAAAAGAGTGCTGCTGCTGCTGCTGTTGTTGTTTAGGGAACAAGTATCGAACCGGTTTTCATTTCTAAAAGCTACAGCTTCTCAGCCAGTTCCTACGTGCTTCTCCTCATCTGTTTTTTATGAGCGCGATCCAGGGTTGTGTGAGGCTTTCTAATTTAACAGATCAGCCAAACCATAATCCAATCCGCACGCCTCCTCCCATCTACAGTAAATCATACAAGTGCATCCAACTCCACATACAAATAACTTCAGGGGAAAATTTAGAACTCGGTCTCTTTGGTTCTCTGTCCAGCACTAACTTATTATCTGGTCAAATCGACATTCAACTCTGTCATTTTGCTTTTTAAAAACACAGTTTAAGGACTGGGTTTTTCATTTGCTCCCTCTTTGGAATATTTAGTTTGTCTTTCTCCCAGTCTTGTGCAACATTTTCTGCCACCGGCTGCCAGCTGTGGTGAAATGAAACGGCAGAAAGGCAGATATGAACTTCTGTGTGAAACTGATGCCGTAGTTTTGTTCCCCTATGAATCGATGACATGAAATAATGATGTTGCTATTGGTCCTGGGTGGTTCAGATCTGGGTGGCCTGGTTTGTGTGTGTGTGTGTGTGTGTGTGCGTGCGTGTGTCTGTGTATGTGCATTTCCAGTCAGTCCCAGTCTCTCTTCTGGGAACCAACATGTTGTAACCCACATGAGTCCCTCAGGAGCAGCTTCGCCTGCTACACTGCACAGAAGAAACTAACTCTCCCTTTCTCCCACACTCCCATGCTCTGTAAACCGTGAATGAACTCCTGTGTTTGCACCTTTACACACTCTGCATGCCAGATGTGAAACAGCCAAATGTTTGGAAAGTCAAATGAAATACCAGGTGTGAAGCAACCTTGAAATTGGCAGCTCCGGTCTGACCGCAGAGCCGATGCTGACCGTCGGTCAGGGGGTCTCGGAGCCACATGATGACCAGCAGAGAGGGTGTCAAAGAATTGGACCATAAGTTGGTCTGTTTCTCATCACAGCAGCTGCACAGCTGGAAACCAAAAGATCTATTTATATAATTTATATCCTCGATAATTTAGATGAAATGGTAGAAAAAAGATTTCTATTTGCAAAGAGTCATATTACACTACGTTTATTAAATTCAACAACCACACCCTCTAATAAATATTTTATATACAGTTTGAAATTATTCTCAGTATAAATCCTTTTCTTCAGACTCTTAAAGAATCAGCATGGGCAAGTTTAGTGCAAATCCCACTAGGTGGCGCCCCCTCATTACAAAAAGCTCACAATGACTGAACCGCATGAAGACATGGACAATCAGCACTGCCTTAGCTCTTGAGGGGCTCTTTTGTTGTTCGTAATGCTCATCTTTATAATTTCACGTCATTCACTTTGACCATGCAGAGTATATTTTCCTCTGATTGATTTTTAAAGAGTCTGATATTCCCGTTTCATCCTTTGATTACCAATACTGAGGCACTGTTTACTTTTTAAGGCAAATAAGTGAGAAATAAGTGAAACTTCAACTGCCACAATGAGACAATTCAAGAGCATTTAGAGGCAAAATTTCATGAAACTGCAAAAATTCACAGAACATAAAAACTTCCCTTTTAAACATAACCTGAAGCAAAGTTGTTAAAAAGTCACTATGACTCTCATGTCACAACAACCCATAAAATCTATGAGCTTGAAAGAACTGATGACAGCATTAACTTACAAGAAAATTTTATTTTACAGCGTCGCTCTTAAATCTTCGGTTAAGGCCATTTCGCTGGGATGCTGTGAGGTATTTTCTTCAGCGGACACTTGAGGTCTTTGTCAGTCAGATGATCACCAAGCAGCAGAAAAGACTCTGATAAACTTGTTAAAGACAATCTGCAGGAGTGTTGCTGTAAACAAACTGTCTGCCCGCTCTCAGTTTCTGAGCTGTATTGCATGTAAATGAGCTTTCATTGTTTTGAATGGGAGCGCCATTGTGGCCGTTAGTGTGCTCTGCTACATTTCACATGTAAATTTGGTTACATGGTTAAACTGACTGCATTGTAAAATCAGTACAAACATGTGTCACACTGCTCTGAATGATAGAAAGAAATAACTGCAAACACATCAATGTTTTTCCACATTTATTTAAGTCCTATTTACTTCCATTATATCCCCCCCAAAAAGGCCGACATCTCTAAAACTGATATTTCCAAAGTTTGGTAGTTCAGAAATACTTTAGGTCTGAAAGTGGCATTGGCGTGAAAAGCGGCGGAGGAAGTGCCTTAAACTTGCATTCTTTCTAATGCCCAGCAGGGGGCAACTCTTCTGATTGCAAAAAGAAGACTGTATAGAAGTCTTTGAAAAAAGGGACCTACTTCTCACTTGACCTATGACCTCAGTAAATGTGTTTTTAGAGAGATTATGATCCCAGTTTTTAGTCTGATGTGATGTCTATAACGATGTTTATTTAAAGTAATATACACATGTCAAGCCCTTCAGAATAAAACGTCACCCTTCATTCATTATCTCTGATTTAAGCAAAACAAAGATAGCAGCAGCTAAAATGCTCAACTACAGGCTACAAAAAACAGACTTAACCAATTACTGGGTGGCATAATATTGGCTTTGTCCATCTTTTTATACAGTCTATGTTTTTCCTTGAACGCTGTGGTGGAGAATAATTAAAGAGTTTTGATCATAAGTACACTCATCATAGGCATGGACAATCTTTAGCTTTTAATGATTTCTTTCAGCTGTTCTTTTTCCAAGGTGGAATGAATGCACTGCGTACATCTTTAATAACTTTAAAAACTCAAGGGCATGAGTTTGGATTTTCTCTAATGCACACTTAAATCTAAGTGATGCTGAAGGCGCTACAATGTCTTTTAACCCAACAAGGCCAAAGCCTATTAACGTCTCATTATTGATCATGACTGACTACAGCTAGTAGTTCCTCTTTGCGAGCATAAAAAAGGATTTGTTTCACAGCACTCATTGGATTGACCAATACTCAAAAAAATCGGAAAGTCCAAGGAAATCAGTGAAGATCTAAGGAGACGTGTAGATTTACAAGTTGGAAAGGTCTCTTGGAGCCATTTCTGACCAACTGCAGATTCAAATATCATCAGTTCAAGAAACTGTATGTTAAGTACAAGTTGCTTTGCTAGTTTGGGTCACTGGAAGAAGACCCAAACGATCACCTTCACATGAGAGGGAATTGGTTAGGTTGTTCAGGAACAACCCAGGAACCACCAAGGCTTAAGCCCGCCATGAACTGGAACAGCAGCATCACTGTCCACAGCGAAGGGAGTTTTACATCTCCATAAGCAGTTGCTGACCAAGAAAGAACCCCCTGCTCAAAACTCAATACCTCCAAACTCAACTGAAATTTGCAGCTCCTCACAGGGACAAGCCAAATGCCTTCTAGATTAAATATTTATTGTCAGGCCAGACAAAGATTGGGCTATTTGGCAACAGTGACAAGAGCTATACTTGGAGGAGTAGCAGGTGAGGCTTTCAAACCTAAGAACACTGTGCCAGCTGTGCATTGTCTCAAATCAACAGCTGGAACTTGGACTGGATGTTCCAACAGGACAGTGATCCCAAACACATGTCAAAACTGATTTTGGGATGGTTAACAGTCTAACTTCCCCAAAGATTCCCAAAGCTCCAACGTCTATAGAGAATGTGTTGATTATGTTTAAAAGCTCGGTCCATGCCAGAAAACCAACCAATTTAAATGAACTCTACTAATTCTGCCAAGAAGAGTGGCCCAATATCCAGCCCCAATTATGCCATACGTTTGTTGATGGCTACCAAAGGCTGTAACATGCCAAGGCACATTTAACCAAATATTAGTGGGTATGTATACAAAATAGAAAATACAGTAAATTCAAACTTGTGTCCCCACTTCTTGCTTTTTAAAGTCATTCAAGATAAATGCTGTACAATCATTCCACCCTGGAAAAATAACAGCTCAATGAAATTGTTAAAACCCCCAAAATACCACAACATTCATGCCCACGAGTGCATGTAAACTTCTGACTGCAACGGTAAAGTAACAAAACAATCATATTGAGCACAAGCAGTTTAGCTTAATTCCATAAATGTACTTTGTAGTTTTCTACCATGAGCCACGTTTGAGCCCATCAGTTTGAGAGCAGAGTAGATTTTATGTAAAGACACATCAGCCTCTGAACCCTCAGATGGGCGTCTCCCCTCCCGTCCGTCAGGACGGATGATGATGATGGTGTGAACTGGCCTTTGTGTTTGCATGAAAGCACATGGCTGCTTGCCTAAAATGTAAATACATGAAAACCCATCACCACATGTGCGTCTGACATACGACTGTCTCCCCGAAGTTCAGACGCCTCCAGACACAACGTCCTCTGGTAACCGCTGTGATGCAGACAGTCGCCCTGTAGCTATAGAAACAAAACTGTGCGCTCGGGGTGTGTGGTAGGTGGCTGGCTGCTTGCGGTTGGCAGGATGGCTGGTGTTGTTGGGATGGCTAATCACCGCAGCCCTGGTGTGATGTCTGTTGCCATCGCGCTCTCGACTCTCGCCAAGAAGAGCAGGACTCTTTCATATTGCAGGGCCTATAGGCTGCTTCCCGCTCATCCACCCCAGCCAAACCTACACAAACATGGTGCCAGCCAATCTCAACCCAACTCAGACAAACTCAGTCTCAAGCCAAACCCACCCAAGCGTAACTGTGTGCAGCCAAGCCCACCACTCTCCACCCTGCCCTAACCCAGCATTTGATATTTTATATTCTAGACGTTATTTAGCCAACGCTCGCCTCCACAGCGTCTTATAACTGCAAACAGGGGAAGAAATCATCGTAATTGCGGGTGGCAGGATCACCCTGGGAGTAAAAGGAGTGTCTTATTACAGAAAGGTCAAAAACCTGATCATATTGACAGCTGATTTGTCAGCAAGCTCACTGTCAAAGTGTTTTAGCAATACAATCAACCACAAACCATTCAGTGTTAGACACTCTGAGCTAAGCGCCAAAACCATAAATCACAAATAAATCCATGTATAAAAGACGTATGAAGGAGAAAAATATAAATCCAAAATAGTAACAAATGATAGAGAGATGCCAGACCTTTGCACTGATGCAATATTTCATGTTTATTTCATAGTTTTGAGTTATGTAGGCCAGAAAGGATGGAGCTAAACAAAAGATCAGCATTGGGTTTCATTCAAATACATTTGATGTGTCTTTGTTCAAGTTGCGTGAATCTCTTTGTAAGTCTTTGTAATTTTTCTCAGACACATGCAAGTACAGACAAGTGTTGACATACAGCAGGGCTTTGCATGCCCGAATAGTCCAAGACAGCAGACTATACATGTCAGTCTAAACATATACAGTGTATTCAAACGATAAAGACAAGGAGGATAAGGAAAAAGTAGAGCAAAGAAGACTGCTGATTCTCAGATTTGATTTCCTGTCAGCGTGCAGAAACACGCAATACATGCAGAAAAGGAAACAGGACAGAGTGACGAAGAGCAGAAACACAGGAGGGGGGAGGAGGAGGAGAAGAAGTAGGAGAGGTGAAGTGAAGTGAAGGAGTTTGGGAAAAGGAGGGGGAGAAAGTGACATGCAGATAAATGTAGTGCTGAACAGAAAGGTTAAAAGCCTCCACTAGAGGAAAAACACACTCCTGAGCCTGAAGTTTGCATCCAAGCCACAGACATTTAAATCAACAACGTAGTGAATACAAGCACCTAGTAGTATTTTCACTGGCCTGTCACCATGTTAGCGCCGTTGACTTTTACATACTTTTCTGTCTCTCCTGTCAACAGACAGTAAAATCTCCTGAATGAGCCACTGTGAGATGCTACGAGGCAACGAGCCTGTTAGCATCGATGCTCAATTACATTTTACATTTAACTCAGTTTGCTGACGGTGAATTACAGTCAGTGGAAATCGGGAAATCCTGAACATTCAAACAAGTGTTTAGCCTTAATTAAGTCAACAATCTCACAAACCACCCAAAAGGAAACTCAGCCTCAGTTTTTGTTTGATATATGACTTACTTTATGTACTATATTTTCACTCAAATACATATAATTGTGATTAGAATTATATAATTACATGCTAATATTTTATTCTAATGTGTTTTCAGTTCTAAATATTCATTATTTACTTTTTTATGGGGGTTTTTCTTATCAGCAAACAACCAGATACTTTTGGTTTAGTTATAACTAATAACTAAAACTGTCAAAATGCAGCCCTGAACTGAAGTTACCCATCCAAGGTAGATTCCAGTCTATAATTTTTTCCAGGATGTCAAATCCTGTCATTTTGTCAATGCAGCTGGCGTGGATAAATCATGCACAGGATGTCCTTTGGCATCTGTGCCACAAAGCTTAATTTAGGCTTGTGTGTTGAATCTATGTAGAGCCTACGACGTAGCCTACAGAAACGGCCGACGCCGTTGCCAAGATTTATATTTCTGTAATGTGTGCCTGCGTTGCTCTCCAAGCGCAATGCGCGACATGCCAAAACATCAGTTGGCGGTTGGGTTTCTCTTTTTGAGTTCGTGCTTTCTCTTCCAGTCAGTTCGGGGGAAGTGACTGAACAGGCCAATCGTACTTGTTGTGGGTTGCTTTGAAGTAATGTGTACTTACATTTCTAGGGAGGTGTATGTCAGGTTACTGCGTAGGGTTTCATGGTTTGTGGCTACAACATACCTAAGGCGTTGTTTTAGCCTAGAAGTTTACATCTCCTGTATTGCACTGGGTTTTTGGCATTAATGTGATAGCTGTGTCTCTCCCTACTCTTCATTTTCCAGAGTGCAGGATCGCTGCTGTGCAGCAAATGTACACTGTTTCCAGCACAAACCTAGACTTTGCAAGCGGAGGACATCTGGGCATAAATATATGTCAGTACAGTGTAGCGGTGATCCACAAAACACGTAGTGAAATTATAACCAAAACAGGTAAGCGCTAACATGAATCAGTCTTTGGTTTAAGTGTTTAAATAAAAGCTTTCTCTTTGCCTCTGGCAATGCCATTCTCAAGAAATATGTCTTAATCACTAAGCAGTGTAGGATCATAGTACATACACTCACCAGACACTTTATTGAGTACACCTGCTCAACTAAACGCTAGCGCAAACATCTAATCAGCCAGTCACCTAGCAGTATATCATTTAGACATATAGACACGGTCAAGAGGATCTGCTGAGCATGTGGTTGGCGCCAGACAGGCTGGTCCAAGTGTCTCAGAAATTGCTGACCACAACTAGGACTTACAGTGAATGGTCCAAAAAATATCCAGTGAGCAGCAGTTCTCTGGGCAGAAATATCTTATTAATGTCGGAGGTCAGAGGAGAACTGGCAGACAGCTTCTAGCTGATAAGAAGGCAGCAGTGGCTGGTTGCCTGGTCTGATGAGTCTAGATGTCTGCTGAAACATTTGGATGGTGGAATCAGAATTTGCCTAAACAACTTGAAAGCATGGATCCATCCTGCATTGGTCGGGCTGGTGGTGATATGGCGTAAGGAGGTGTTTCCTTGGCAAACTTTGTCCCCGTTGTACCAACTGAGCATTGTTTAAACACCACAGCCTACCTGAGAATTATTGCTGACCATGTCTATCACTTTATGACCAGTGTCTACCCATCATAACCCCCCATGTCACAAAAGTCAGATCATCTCAAACTGGCCTCCACAGTCACCAGATCTCAATCCAATAGAGCACCTCTGGGATGTTGCTCAAGGGGAGAATCACAGCATGAATGTGCAGTCGGCAAATCTGCAGCAGCTGTGCGATGCTACCATATCAATATGGAGCAAAATCTCTAAGGATTAAAGAGTTAAAGCAGTTCTGAAGGCAACACAGTACTAGCAAGGCACACCAAACAAGTGTGAGATTTTAGACACGGTAAACATGTCTCTGTCAGACTTCTGGTGGTCAAAAAAAGGTTTTGCACTGATGTGTCTGCGTCATTCTGCCATCAGAAGTCAAATTTAGCTGGAGCAGATAAATTAAGAGCGTAAACTACATTTACTGAAACACAGCAAAGAAAAAAAATCATTAAACAGAAAAAAAGACTTACGATCAGAAGAGTATTAGCTATGGCTTTAGTGTAATGAGTGAGGTAGATATTTCACAGGTACGTAAATGATCATTTCCTTATAATCGTGACTGAAAATGTAATCTTTTCAAAGTCTCTGCCTTTTCTGTTGTAGATTAGCTGTGTAGAAATCCAGCTACTGCAACAATCTGGCTTGCTACCCGGCTTTATTTACAAGCTTGGCACGCCCTCGAGGCCCACCTAATTGAACTCAACGAGTCTAAACACATTCTGCTGGACTGCTGAAAGCAGTTCTGAGAAACGTATGAGGCAGATTAAGGAACATCATTGGTGAAATGGTCCTTTAGCTCACAGATAGTCTGTTTCTATACTGAAGTGTGACGGAGGAGTCTGGGTATTTATGGAGTGTAATATGGCAGGAAGCGGTGCACGGTGCCAATAGGAAGAGGGAGTTCCTCCAGAGATACTCAGAAGAGACTGTTAACACATGCACACTGAGCTCCATATAGACTGACACCGTTCCTCACATACCTCGCTCTCAGCCCGACTGACTGACTGCTGGCTGCTCCGCTTCCTAATCCCCTCTCTCTCTCTCTTTCACTCTTTCCCTCACACTCCTCCTCTTTCATTAACATCTCCTTCTCCCCCCTCTCCACGTCCTGCCAACTCACACTTCTCTCCTTCACTCGCTCATTCCCCTCGTCTGTCTCCCTCTCCAGTTTCCCCTTACTCATGTTCTACTTCTTCTTCTCTCTCCATTACAGACTTGGCACCGGACTGCAAATGGGTCAAATATAACTCTCACATTCCTTTCTGCAGTCCCTCTTCCCCTCTGAGGATTGAATGTGGTCTCTCTTTGTCTCTTTCTTTCTTCACATTAAAAGTTTATTGAATATGAGTCCACCGTCACTCTGCAGAAGACTTGACTTGCTTCTAATTAAAGCTGGCTTCTTTTTTTTGTTTCAACTTCCCACCACTTTGTAAGTGTGCGAGTCTCTCCTGTGCACTGCATTAGGCAGAGCAATAATTTATGGCAGTTCATTAGTGACAAAACTTTTGAAAGAGCTTAAAAGAAAATTCAAGTGGCCATCAATGCAGGATGAGAGTGTGTGGGACAGATTCATAATTCATGAGCATAAATCAAAATCTGGGCATCAGTTCTTGATTTGAAGCGCACTCTTTCTTATGCCATCCACACTAAATCAGATCATTTTTAAATGTCATTTAGGAAGTGGAAGCATTTTCTAGTCATAATGTTAAAAAACTTGATTCCACAGTGAAATAATGAAAGAGCTAAGTCATCGCTTAATCACAGCCGGCATTTGATCGGGAGACAGATAGCCTGATTAGTCTGCCGGTTGGTCCACTGTTTGTTTTCCATCTTTTCTCTCTTTCATCATGAATACAACTTAGTGGTAACACCTTTGCTCAGACAGTTTCCTTTCCACACCATAACAAGACACTGACATTTTAATTAATCTACTATGATGACTGGTTTCAAAAGAAAACTCAAAAGTGCAGATGCATATCAGAAACACTGCTTTGGTGTAAAAGATGACAAGAAAAAAAAAAAACAAGATCGTGGGAATTGTTGAAATATTTACCACTGCAGATGGTCTGGGTTTTATTTTGAACTTTTCATTAGTTTATGGCATTTACCAGTTGTAGCTGATTTTTTTAAAGAAAATTTGTATAGGTTTTTTTTTTAATCACTACTAGAAAGCAGTCAGGAGATGTGGTGGTGATTACGTGGACTAATTCTTAAACCTGAAGGCCACCAGGTTGCCCCAGTCATGTTGAATGTTTGTGAAGTAATTTTTAAATCCATACAAAACTCATTTTACTGCCATCGGATTTGAGTGGCAACATTTGGGTGGTGATCTCAACGCACAGTGGTGTTTTTGTGCAGCTTATCTGCAGAGCCAATTTAATTAAAAGACATACATATATAAGTCTTATTTCATATTGTAACCTTAATGTGCTTTGTCCAAAGCACACTCTCTCTTGAATTCACCTGCTAATTATGTTTGCAGTATTCACTCTTAACAGCAGGATTTTTTTCTACTTCTAACTGGGTATTTTAAAAGCTTGGGGTGTTCACATAAAGAATATGACGTTGCTTAAGCTGCTTAAGTCAGTCGTTTAATATCTAATCAGCACCAATGCTCATATTTCTTTAAAATATTTCTGTATTCGCATTCTCAAAACCTAATTTAAACCTTTTTTTTTAAACTGCCATGAATTATCACCTGTGAAAAACTGATCACTAATGAGACTGGTGTTTACTTATAAATGCAATTTATTACTCAAATACTTTGAACTGTAGGTAAAGTTTGAAGGGAGGTGTCCTCCCTGAATTTCAAATGAGCCTGCAATGTCCTCTGTGACCTCCCTCAGCCTAATGACAAGCTAATGGAAAGAGCTGTGCCACCTCTCTTTCTTTCCTTCCTCTATACATTTGTTTTCCTTTTCAGAACCCCGCTTTCTCCTCCCCCTCAACCTTCCCCTTTTTGGCCCCTTCACTCACTCTTACTCATCTCTCTCCTCCACCTCCCCCGTTTCTTCCATGGCCTCACCTTCCTCTTTTTCCTCCTTTTCTGTCCTCTCTCCTTTCCCCCGGCGCAGCAGCGTGTTAATCCCATTACACATGTGTGAATACCAACTGAGGGGGGAGAGAGGGAGAGAGGGGGAGGCAGCGAACAGAGAGTGTTTGTGTCCGAGTGAGACTGAATGCATACGACTGTGTCTGCCTGATGCAAAACCCCCAGATGTGGAGTGATGTTTAACGTAACGTATTGTAATGCAGTGGAGTGTAATGTAGGAGTTTTGCTTTGCAAAAGTTAATTTACTATATTTTAATAGACATTGATATTTAAAAGCTTCATCTTAAGTTTCACTCACTCTGAGTAAAACCCAAAGAACTTTTGCTTTTTGTACTTTACACTTTATATTACGCAGAATAACTCCACACACACCAACAGAAACAAAGAGAACCAACCATCTGCTCCTCATATCCACAACAAGAAACTCAAATGTTGCACAGGGCTTTATATGAATTCTTAGAGATCACAAAGTTTCTAAAAATACACAGTATGCCAAGGTGAATTCTGGAAAATGTAATCTAGTGTATAAATTCATGCAGATAGAGATAAATGAATCTGACATTTAAAAAAAAAAAACAAGGTCCACTTTGCAAAGCTGGAAAAAGCTAGACCAGAAAATCTGACGGACTTTAATTATTTTTGTTCCAAGGTTCAAAATTAGCATTTTATATTTTATTCATCCTCAAGGTCCAAGCAATACGCAATAAAACACAGAACTGCATGGACTGTAATAAGATACATTTTGCAGTTTGGTGTGTGCAATATGTCACACCAGAGCGCAGGAGACCATAAAGTGAAATTAACCTCCAATTTTGTGTATTTGTATTTGTATTTTACTTTTAGCAGAGAAATTGATTTGACGAGGCCAAAAGTAAAAATGATTGAAAATGAGGCTGCTGGAAGACGTGTATGTGTCTCTTTTTGCTCACATTGTGCATTATTTAGATGTCTCATTGGAAAAGATAACACACGGCTGCAACATGAACCCTTTTTCTAAACTCGTGATTTTTTTTTTGGTCCTTTTCTTTTTTAGGATAAATAGTCGATATATTTGGAAACATGAAAGCGTATTCAGATCCAGCAACAGTTTACAAAGACTTCTTTTCTGTTACATTGTGCATTTAAATACACTTTATTATTCCCACAGTAAGTAAAATGTAAATCAGTAGGACTGTCATCTATCAAAGAGATGCAGTAATGCAGAAATGTGTGTCTTTAAAGTTACTTTAAAGTTGTATGTGAATGACTAGTTTCTACTTTTTACCAAAGGAACCCGATGAGGGAAAAGAAAATAAAAGTAGGCGTCACACCTCAGAAACTCTTGTTTTGACTCAATCTGAAATGAGCTTTCTCCATGCCTACCACCTCTCGAGTGCTCAGGATGTTTAGCTGAGTGTGCTTCGAGTGATTCAAGTGTCTAAACCTTCTTTTTTTCCCGTGCTTGATGTGCTTGTTTTGGTTCTGAGACGGCCCAGCTCTTCTCGGTGAATTCAGGGCTGGTTGCTGGGCTGTCGGGGGAGGCGATGAGGACGCAAGCTAGACAGTGCAGACAGGCCCAATGTGGCTCCTGAAGGGTTCAAGCGCCAAGAAAATAAACAAGCCTTTTGATCACAAAGGGCCCATTCACTCTCTCTCACTCTCTTTCTTTCTTTCTTTCACTCCCTCTCTCCCCCTTCCCCCTCTACTTATCCTCGCTAGTTTCTCCTCTCCTGACCTCTACTTTTTATCCTCCTTTAAAAACCTCTCCTTGTGTGTTTCTTCCCTCCGTTTTTCTATCTTATCTGCACATCCAGGACCGAGAGACGAGAGCTGCCGAGAGACAGACATCCGTGAAGAAAAGACAGACACATCATCTGACCAGCCAGGGGGCAGACAGACAGATAGACACAGAGAAACACAGACAAGGGCCTCCTTATTCCACTAACATACTGTCATGGTGCAGAGCATAGGAACACGACATGGAAAATGTCACTCCATCTTTAGTATTTAAAAAAAAAAAAAACAGGGACTCGGAGAAACTTTCCCCTCCAAACCTTTTCTGCTGTCACGAACATGCTCGCTGCTTCATTTTCACTCCTCTACTGGGTGTGCTTGGCAGTGTTTTCTTATGCATGCAGATGGGCCGGTGTCAAAAGGCCTCTCCCTTTACAGTTCTGTTGTTGAGAGTGCGTGCTGATCACTCTGGGTGTGGCTCTGCTACCATTTGCCCCCTCAGGCCTGTTTTCCATTTTCAAAACAAGCTAGATTTCCTCAGATAGAAAACACTTGGCTCTGAAACAACAAATAAGGACACGAACGGAGCTCCATGTGGAGTCTCGCAAATGGAACAAAAAAATGCAAAAAAGTAGGCGAAGGAAAAGCTCGAGCTTTTGTGTGCGAAATGGGTCACAAACTTTACCTCATCGGTAACACGGGGTCATTAACACCTCAAATGAAGTGATAGTGACTCTGGTGATTAATTACTCCCAATCACTCCACCTATTCACGCATATGTAGCGTCAGATCTCCCGCTGGGCCTTTGTTGCCGTCGCTTTTCACATGCAGTCGTGGTCTGCATCCCCCGACGAGGCCACCCTCGACACTCCCTGTTTCATCAACAAACTATTATTCGCACTGCAGCCCAGGTCTAAAAGCTCATCGCAGCTCACAGAGTGAAATTCTGTGGAAGAAAAACTCTTTCACAGACATTTGTTCTCAAAGTCTGCTTTGCCTTGTTGTGCTTTTCAGCTGCTTTCTGCAACAAACGACTGAACTGTCCTTGAATTTCTTGCTTCAAGCTTTGCAACGCACAGATACCCACTAACAGATTTGCATGTAACATTTGTTAGACATACATTTTCCCCGTTTATTTCCTTAGCCTTGATACGAGGAGTAACCGCAGCTTAGTAATTGTTTGTTTGAAACTCGTTAAGGGCTTTGAAATATAATGATTCATAGTTTAACAGTTTTCAGCAGTGTACGAGAGCAACTCCTGAATAAATTTCCATCATTTCCATTTACAAAGTGTATTATCTTTCTAATTAGACTCATTCATTAGGACCCATCAATCCATTCTTTTGCTTTTGATTTTCGGGTTTGTTGGCAAAGGTAGGCAGACTTGCTTGCTCGCGTGCAATCCTCCAACAGCACATCCCCCGGCAGGGATGATGCTGTGTGTAGGTTGAATCCCAAAGTATCGCTTCTGTTCATCTGGACGTAGCGTTTTCATTGGGCGAACCAGAACCTTCACCTTCACTTCGCTCTCTTTATCACCCCAGCCCCAACCATAGATAGTGCTTTCATAACTTTGCACTAGTCTGATGGTACTGTACTGTATATGAGAAAATTAAGTCAGGATATTCTCTTAAGTTCTCTTTTTTCACATGTACCGCTTTAGAGACTTTCTCACCACTGCACATACTCCACTTGGTTAAGGCGAGGGCAGGATACACCATGACAGGTCGCTTACTGTGAATTCACCAAACACTTCCTGCACTCGGGAGCAAGCGGGTTAAAGGATTTGTTGGAAATGTTTGCTTATCGGGTGCTATCGAGAAAGTTTCAAAGCTGCAGCTGATGTGCGAAAAGGCTTTGGTAAAGATTGGAATCTGCCCAGTCACAGTGAGTGATGCCCACAGTGAGTATTTACATTTTTCAGCACATCTCATTCTTGAAGGTTCAAAGCGTGTAGCACACTAAAGAGCGAACGCGAACTACAGATTTTTAACGAAGGTTTGGTGGGAGGATGTATTTTGATTCATATGGCATGTTTCTTGCCGTACGGTGGCCTCTCCCCACCTACACAGCTAAATGCATTCTGTGGTTTCTCAGGACTAAAAAGCTCACTGGCAAAATGAGAAATTGTTGTTTTTGCATTATATTATAATTCACTTTTCCTTCCAGTAAGCAGGGCAGTTTCTTGTAAATCAAGACGCACTGTGAGTTCTGTACAGGGAGCAAAGTCAGAGCAAAATC
The DNA here is from genome assembly GCA_015052645.1 of Benitochromis conjunctus. Taxonomy (NCBI): domain Eukaryota; kingdom Metazoa; phylum Chordata; class Actinopteri; order Cichliformes; family Cichlidae; genus Benitochromis; species Benitochromis conjunctus. Next base: position 61,679 of record VOQK01013038.1, read on the forward strand.
TAACAGAATACTTGCTCCTCATTGAAAAGAGCCCACGTGGATTCTTTGTTGTTGTGCAAACCAGATGCAACAAGACTGTTCACGCTTCACCTTCTCTGTTTGTCTTGATGCGTCCTCGGGTTGAACAAAAGTTCAGCAGCAGCAGAGGAGACGCATTAAGCTAAGGGGCACACTGAGGCGGAAACACTGTGTCATTATTAGGCCTTTCATCACAGCCAGCATTAGTAGGAAGAGCACAGGTGTCATAAAGCGCCTCGGGATGTCGTGACAGCGAGCTGGACCTCAAATCAGTCAGCGAACATGCATTTGATTACTTACACCAACTGTGACGTGCGAAGCGTCACCTTTTAAGGTGTTAATGTTTGCTTGCATTTAACTTGATTACTCTCAGAGACATTATGAGAGAAACACACACGGCACTAAAAGAAAGCAGGTATGGTGTTAGAAGTGTCACAGTGGGATAACAGCTTTTTAACACATTCATTTAGTGGAGAACACTGAAACGCTTTAAAGCATTATTTAAAATAAATGAATATCTGCACATAAAAACTGCATGAAGAGGATTATCAGTCAGATCTGATGACAGCTTCTTAAAAGTTTGCTGACGTTTCCGCAAAATAAGATGACAAATTCTTTGAGTATCAGGTCTCTCTGTTACCGTGTCTTTGGTTAACTGGGCACAACTCACTGACTGGACATTTAGGAACAGCTAGCTTGGCTCAACTCCAGTGATAAGGAATATTATATAAAATTAGATATACACTCACTGGCCACTTCAGCGAACACACAAGGCTATTACCAGGTTAAACTCCTTTTCCAGTCAGTGCACATTTGTTGGCTGCACATCAACGTTGTGACTCGCTAGTTGCACCACATCACTAAGGTGGGCTACTGGACTGAGATCTGGTGATAGTGAGTAAAGTGAACTCAGTGTTGAGATGATTTGTGACATGGAGTGTTATCCTACAGGAAGTAGCTACATGGTCATTGTCAGCAACAATACCCAGGGAGGCTTTGACATTTAAATAATAATCAGTTGGTAGTAAGTGTGCCCAGAAACTATGCTCCACACCATTACAGCACCATGCTGAACCATTGATACAGGGCAGGATGGATCTGGGTTGTTTATGTTTAATTCTGGCACCACCATCTGAAAGCTGCAGCAGGAATAAAGACTCGTCAGATCAGGCAAAGTGTTAATTGTTCCTTCAGTTTCCTGTTCTTTGATAATGAGAGTGAGTCCTTGTGTGCTTCTCTGCTGCTGGAACCAGTCTGCTTAAAGGCTCAGTGTGTTGTGCATCCAGAGATGGTCTTCTACACACCTCGGTTTTAGCAAGTGTTTATTTGAGTTGAAGCTATTTTTCAGACCGTTCTCTGCAAACCCTGGAGATGGTTGTGAGGGGAAATCCCAGCAGATCAGCAGTTTCTGAAATACTCAGACCATCACGTCTGGCACGACAACCACATTTCACATTCAAAGTCACTTAAATAACCTTTCTTCCTCATTTTAATGCTCAGGTTGAACCCCACCAGGTCATCGTGATCATGTCTACGTGTCAAAATACATGCCACCATATTTGACAGTGTGTGTTTTGGGATTTTAATTTTTCATTTAAGTACATACTGCACAACATTTCGAGATATGACAAGTTTTCAGCTAACAGTTGTCTGGGAATCACCTTGTTGTTGAAAAACTAGTATTTAAATCCTGCCAAACTGTGTTATTTTTGGCATTTGTCACAGATTCAACTAAATAAATGTGTTCTAGCAACAGGTGACAGCAGCTAATGTCCAAAGTAAAACTTTGGAAGACCTTCAGAAAGCCAGGAGAACTTTTCCTCAAGACCACTTTTAAAAACAATTAGAAGAAAGTCTGGCACCTTGGAAGCAAAGTACAAAGAAATGAGGGGGTGACTCCAGACTTTTTCACATGTCACTTTTTTTGTATGGGTCACTACTTCAGTTTTTTACATACAGTCTGCAGCTGGTGTCAGTGCGGCATCAATCTTCTCATCCAAGTCCTCACAAGAAAGTGACTCATCGTGGAGTGTTTTTTGGGGCGAAGGTGTTATGAAGCATCACATGGAAGTATTCAGGTAAAAAGATGATGAAGAAGAAGGTAAAGAAGCAGAGAGCACTTGAGGCAGAGGGGGAGGAAGAGGAGGAGGAGGAGGGAACATGTAGGCAAAAGTAAAAGTTGATGTGGATGAAGAAGGAGAAGGAGGAGGATGAGGACGTAAGTTTTAGGTGATGAGATGTTTTCCGTTGTACTGCTGATGTTATTATGGCGTGTGTGTGCGTGTGTGTGTGGCAGTCACCCACAGCATGCCCTTCACTTCCCACACACTGCCACTCAAAGTAAATGAGCAGAGGAGGTACGGAGATGGATGGATGCATGGCCGGATGGATGCGAGGAGAAGACAGTGGGATGGCTGATTGGCTGGAAATAAGGCAAAAGAAAAGACCCACACTTTTCGTCTCGCCACTTTATTTCCTTCCACCCGCTCCCTGCTCTCCAGTTCACGCTCTTGAGTAATTACTGCTCCTTTCTTTCAACTCCCTCTCCCTCTGCTGCCTCCTCAGAGCTGATGTAAGTGCTGAAGGGCCCTTCATTAAAGAGGAAGAAAAGAGTGTGGGAGAACAGTGTGTGTGTGTGTGTGTGTGTGGATGTGTGTTAAGTGTGGCTGTATGAGCCCATAATGCTAATAAGCGCCTGATGGGCTCCAGTTGATGTCCACTTATAATTACAATCTATGTAAATTTCTCACCAGATCCCCGCGGGGGGGGCGAAAAGAGCGCCTGTTGCTCGGCCCCTTCCTTCCTTCCCTGCGTGTATAAATATCGGATGGCGGCTCCCTGGCTGCCTCGCTGTCGCAGTTTACAGGTAAACACTGCACCTCTCATGACCGGCGGCGGTGATGGGTCTCCACAGCAACGCCGTGACGCGCCAACCGGGAGCGAGCGGGGCGACAAACTGGAGGTAGCGGCGGAAGCTCCGGGCAGCGAGGAGCCGCTGTCCTCTGCGAAGATCGTCTACTAGCACGATGACTCACTCCATATTTCCGTCAGCGTCATCTCCCACTAATTGGAGAGCAAAGGAGCCTCGGTGATTCATCTCTGATTGCAGTTACATTGAAACGAAAATATATATTCATTATTAAAATACGTCTTAAGCGCAAATGGAGAATATTTGACGAAAATGCCTTCGGGTTGTTTTTTTTTTCTTGGTACTCA
>VOQK01013044.1:1077-13950 GCA_015052645.1 Benitochromis conjunctus
AACCTTGAATATTCTTTACACCACTATTTATTTAGTCTGTCAAAATGTCTATAATTAGAATTAGATTATCTTAACTAATAACCAAGAGAATGTCATCTATAAGAAAACTATGAACCACATTTTATCTTTGTCACTAATAAGCAAACTGCTGATCATTTTATCCCATTTATACCTTTTGTATCGACATGGTGGTGTTGAAAGTGAGTGTGGAACCATTTGAAGATAACTGGGGACCAGAGAACCTCATTCCAGCTCCCCTCTTTTTATTTTGAGGCCAACTTGATATGCAGCTAGATTGTGTTGAAGGAAGAAAACATCCACCAGGTGCTCTATTCACAATCCAAGCTCCCGCAGTGGGGTTAGATGCATGCAGACGAGTGACAGGCAATACCCCAGTGATTATGACTGAAAGAGTTACGACCACATGACTGCGGTTACAAGACAACCTCAGGAATTTGTTCTGTGGCCTTGCGATGGTGAGTGTAGCCTGATTCATAGTGCATCTGTGTGCGTGTGTGAGAGAGAGAGGGGAGAGTTAAAGAGACACAGATGATGAGATTTCCATTTACCCCACAGTTCCACGTTCATTACAAATGTGCCCGGAGTAAAGTGAATGTTAAGACGCTTCAAATTAACCCTGAGAGTGACCGAAGCAGTCTCAGCTGTCTCTGGTATCACTTTCCATCCAAATGGTATGGATGAGGGTCTGACAACTGTCACCTTGACCTTCCTTCTCTACACCACTCTCCCAAGACTCACTCAACTCTGGGACACGGTGAGACGAGATTGCAGACATTCACAATCTCCCTAAAAGAAACACAGCCATCCACTAACCACATAGATAAGGTAACTGAAAGCAAGATGTCACTAACATGTTAGGACCTCACATTGTAGAATTATATTTAATATATTTGGTTGTGTGTATATGTGCATGTATGTCTTTGCCTCGCTTGCACATCACCTTGAAGGTGACAACTAATCACAGAGAAATTGCTGACTGGTTTATTGCCCGACTAGGGAGCAACATGTGATCAGCAGTACTAAATGTCACAGAGATAAGTCACATACTTTTCTCTTTCCACTGGTGTGAAAAACTGTTTGCCTCCTTCCTGATTTCTTATTTTTAGTGTGTTTGTCACACTTAAATGTTTCAGATCATGAAACAAATTTAACTATTTGTTAAATTAGATAACAAGTACAACGCAAGTAAGATCACACAAGTAAACATAAAATGCAGTTTGTAAACCTAATAACTGGTTGGGCTAACCTTTGCAGCAACAACTGCAATCAAGCATTTGCAATAACTTCAATGAGTCTTTTACAGCACTCTTTGCAGAATTATTATAATTCAGCCACATTGGAGGGTTTTCAAGCACGAACCAGCTTTTAAAGGTCATGCCACAGCATCTCACTCAGATTCAGGTCAGGACTTTGACTAGCTACTCCGAAGTCTCTATTTTTTTTTCTTAAGCCATTCAGAGGTGGACTTGCTGGTGTGTTTTGAATCATTGTCCTGCTGCAGAACCTGAATGCACTTCAGCTTGAGCTCCCTAAACATTCTCCTTTAGGATATTTTGGTAGACAGCAGAATTCATGGTTCCATTTACCACAGCAAGTCTCCCAGGTCCTGAGGCAGCAAAACAGCCCCAGACCATCACACTAGCACCACTATATTTTTTGTTGGTATGATGTTCCTTTTCTGAAATACTGTTTTAATTTTATGTCTGATGTGATGGGAGCTTTTCTCTCGTCAGTCAACAGACTATTTTCCCAAAAGTCCTAGGGATCATCAAGATGTTTCTTGGCAAATCAGACAAGCCTTTGTGTTGTTTTTGGTCAGCAGTGGGTTTTTTCCTTGAACTCTCCCATGGATCCCATTTTTGCCCAGCCTCTTTCTTATTGTTAAATCCTGAACTCTGACTTTAACTGAGACATGTGAAGCCTTTGGTTATTTCATTTTGTTCTGGGTTCTTTTGTGACCTACTGGATAAGTAATCGATGTGCTCTTGGAGTAATTTTGTTCGACCGGTCACTCCTGGAAAGCTTCACCACTGTTCCAAGTTTTCTCCATTTACGTATAATGACTTTCAGTGTTGTTCACTGGAGTCCCAAAGCCTTACAAATGGCTTTGTAGCCCGTTTGCAGACTGATAAAGGGCAATGAATTTGTTTCTCAGGTGCTTCTTTATGGTTCCATGCTTGTGGCATGATTTGTTGCTATTTTAGATCTTTCAGGCTGCTTCACTTTGTCAGAACGGTTCAATTTAAGTGATTTCTCAATTCAACAGGTCTGCCAGTAACCAGGCCTGAGTGTATTTAGTATCTTTTTCACACAGCACCAGGTAGGTTTGGATAATTTTTCTCCCTTAATCAATGAAATCATAATTTTAAGACCACATTTTGTATTTAATCTGGTTATTATAGTCTAACATAAAAATGTATTTGATGAGCTGAAACATTTAAGAGTGACAAATGTGCAAAACAAGGCTTGTTAATGAAGGCTAACCTTCATTAACAAGAATTTACTTACCCATAAACTCAATCTTGCACAGCAAAACTGAGTTTATAGGCGAATCTTTTCCCATTTACAGTGCCCTCAAAATTTCTGATAACAAATCCTCAAAGCAATTAGTAAGTAATAAGAAGGTTCATTTAAATTTGCTGCTCACTTTTGCATAAACTATTTGTATGTATCTATGGAAGCTGCAAGTGAGTTTGGACACACCCTTAAACATATAGATAAGTGAGTTTCAGTCTACTTTTGCACAGAAAATACTCTCACACATACAAATTCCTAATTTAATATGTCAGACTACCAGTATTTATTGATCTGCACAAGGGATATGATAGATTCCCAGACATGGCCCCAGTTTGTTAGGATACAGTAGCATAAAAACATACACATGCACACAAAAAGAATGAAAATAATGTGACAGAAACATGAAAACCAAACTCCTTTAGCTTGAAAGCAGCAATAAAACACATCAAAAAAAAGCACACTTCCCCATGGATTTATATCAGTGCTCAGTGCATGTGTAGTGTGAACACTGCCAAAAAGTAATCGTTTACATTGCGCAACTTTTCTTTTGTTTTAATAAAAGGTATTTTCCTCTCCTCTGAAGCAGACAGAAATTCCAGTCAGACTGGGCTTGTTTTGCTATTAAACCAAATTTATTCAGAATATTAAGCTCCATGTAAATGTAGTCAATGCAGGGGAAGAGGGAGTTGCCCAAGTATAAGGAAGATAAGAGCTTCTTGTGTTCCTTCATCCATTCCAGCTCTAACTAACCAGCAAACCCGCAAACTTCACACCCATCAAAGTCAAAACCGCATTTAAGAGCTAGAAGAAGACACTGGGATCATCACATATCCACTACAGGGGTTTTGATTTTTCTACTAATACGTCCACGTAAAGCAGTAACTGGACAGGTACTGCACATTAAATGTTTGATCTGATAACTGGGCGACACGAAACCTTACAGGATACCAAAGTTATTATAGTTTATCATTACAGAGACATGAATGCCTGCTAAATTTGGTTGAATTTAATTTAATTGAAGTCATTGGCAATCCAACAGGTCATCTCACAAAAAACCATGAATGTCAACTGAGACATGTCAGTCCAATAAATACTTGGACTGACATAACTCACAACTTTCCATCTGCATATTCACATAAAGTTTAGAAGTGCTAACCAACCCAATATCTGTGGCTCTCATGCAAGCACAGGGAGAGCATGCAAACTCCTCAGAGAAAGGCTCGAACATTCTTGCTATGAGGCAGCAGAATTAACCACTGTACCACAATCCCTTAAAATTTTATGGGACTACAAGCCAGTGTACTCTTAGTGCCAGTTCTAAGCCCGGATAAATAAGGAGGGTTGTGTCAGGAAGGGCGTCCTGAACATCTTTGCCAAATCAAACATCCAGATCATGAAGAAGAGATTACATTGCCATTTCTCATTTCTAAAGCCTGGGGGGAGGTGGGGGGGAGACTAGAGGCTTCCATTTATGGTCTCACGGTGAAGCTATTTAAAGGATTTTTCCTTGAGTCCCACTATTACTTACAGTTGTCAAGCAAATCAGTGAGAGAGGTGACATGGAAGATGTATTAACAGGAGCCCTTAATCCTGCCAATGACAGACATGGCAATAGTTGTTGCACTGAAATAAATAAAGTCTAGTCATGTCTGATACTGTATGTGGATCCTGTGTGCGGTCACTGAATGTACTTTTCTGCACTGTGGACAGACTGTGAGCACCAATTGGAAGCCATCAATTAAAGCCAGAACTTTGTCTTCACATTAAACTGGTATCTGATACCCGATCAAGGCTACTGGTTTCAACCAAGGCCAAGCGAAGGGCTGAGTGGAGGGAGTGAGGGTCCTCAGGGGGATGCTGAAGGGTGTGTGAAGCAGTGGCCTGCGTGCCGTCGGCCAGCCGCCTGAAGGGGAGGCACATGGTGCCAACAGCTGCCATGGTGAAACGCTAACCCCTCTAAATGCTCAGTCCAGTAAACAACATTGGGCCGCACACATGCCAATGGGGGAGCATGGGTGAGGAAGGGGTGAAGAGGGTGAATGGGGCAACCCAGCTGACGCCGTGAAGAAAAGAAAATTGACCCCTGTGAAATGGCTTATTAAAGTGTGGTGGTCACCATTCTGGGGGGCCAAACCAAGACATGACAGTAAGGGTAACTCAAAACCCTTAGCAGTACATTGAACATGATGCAGGCCACAAGCCGCAGACAGGAAGCCCAAGATTCTGGAGATAGTTTTATTAGATGTATTTACATCGACAGAGCACACCACGAGCTTGAAATACTGATGACAGACGCCTTTATTTTTATTGGCGTACCCAAAGACTAAGGATGAAAGGTTTATTGTATGTAACTCAAGTACATGCTCTGTAAAACTGGACTTCTAGTGTTTTTAGTGTGGACTTTTCCTCCCCCAGTACAATGCAGTCGAGCAGTCCTTTTGCTTCTTTAAACTTTTACATTGATAAATGCACTTTGCAAAGCTTGTTGCAACCATTGGAGCTGGTGAAGGTTCCCATGCTCCCAGGACCCCCTAGGGAATGGCAGGAACAGATGTGACGTCTACACTCCCCCTCTCTGTCTGTCCCTCCCACACTTAGTTTCTCCCTCTGCCTCTTGTAAAACAATCCATCTTCCACTTGTAAAAACATTACTTTCCACCTCTGTGGTATCTTCCCACAACTCTCACTTTAATCAACACCAAAACAAAATTAGCCCTAATTTTATCATGCACTCATTTTCCTAAATAATGGTAAATGTGATACAGGACCGTTAGAGTATAATCAAATAAGTGCACTTCAAGCTGTCATTTTATTTCACTCAGCACACATACTCAGCAATGTGCCCTACTACACACACACACACATATACACACAAGCACACTGGAAAGGAAGTTTAAATTGAAAATCTAATTTGGCGCCGTCAACATGTGGCTTTTTTTTTGAGGAAATATTCTCTACTTGTTCTTGTTATCGTGGTCATGTGCCCATTATTTTCGACCACAGTTCTCACCATTGTTTGTGTTAGGTTTCTTTTTTGTCTGGGTGAATGCATGTATCACAGATTGGGATACGTACAACTAGAAGCACTATGTGCATTTAAAAAAAAATGCTTTACCAAAAAAAATTTTTTTTTCAGTGCATCTTTTGGAAAGTCAGTCAAATAAACCTTTGCCTTATGTTCAATCACCGGAGCAACAATGTCCCCATCTGGTGGTGTTTTCAAGAGCCAGAAGGTGGTTAGCCTGTTAGAGTAAAAATCATTCTTTATGCTATGTAGTTTTTAGCATGTTTAAGTGATACCTGCTTTACAAGTGAAATGTGTCACGATAAAAAGGCCAGAATCATTATTTTTAATCCAACCTTGGATTGTAAGCAGTGGATTTCAGAGGTTACTAGTTAGTAATGTTCTGGTTTTATTAGTTCTGTGACAGGAGAATAACACAAAAGCAATCTCACGTTTGCTTCTGAGGCCGGATGCCATTTTGAAAAGACTCAATAACACCACCAAACCAAACTGAAGGTCAAAGGACCACTGGCAAATGCTTGAGAATGTATACTTTATTTCAGGGTTTCCACCAGGTCAAGCATTTCAGAGGTCATACAGTGAACATTTACCGGGGCACATTTAAGCTGGAAATGTGCAGCAAAAGTTCATTTATTTTTTACACCCATAATGCTTTCAGTATGTACTTTCCCTTTAATAGGATTGTGAAACAATTAATTTTAGTTTCAGATTTGTGTACTCCTTTAAGAAAGTGAGTAAAGTGCTGAGACTTCCTTAACCCATAAATTATACTTGTAAGATATTGTAGACTAACTGTGACTCTCTTTTCCATTTTATTTGCTTCTAAATGACTGCATGTCTGCAATTGGTAAGAGCTGTAAGGCACTATGATGGGTTTCTTATGCTGGGAAGACCCGTACTGGAACAGTGGGTCATTATAAAGGGATGTGAGAGATTCTCTGATAGAAGATGATTTACTATCACCCTGATCATTGTCAAACCAGGCCCACACCTGTCTATACAAGCTTTTCTATCACTCCATTAACGGCAAGTGTCTGTGTGTGTGTGTGTGTGTGTGTGTGTGTGCGTGTGTGTGCGTGTGTGTGCGTGTGTGTGTGTGTGCGCGCACGCTTTTATTGCTAGCATGGTGACGAACATTTTGAGTTTTAGGGTGGTTCACACCTGACATCAACTGAAGATGTAAATCTTAGCACAAGGGTTAAGATAGCGGTTATGGTTAAAACTGTGTGTGTGTGCGTGTGTGAGAGAGAGAGCGAAAGAGAGATTACCAAAACCAATGAAAAAAAAGCTGTTTTTATTTGTTATTCCCTTCAGCTCCTATCTCAGTCATCCCACACCTGCCACAGACGACAGATGAACACAAACATACGTGCCTCAGCAAGGTTAAACTCATTCCTGTGCTATTATCTGGAGACCCTGTGCCATTAACAAACCGCGGGGTCTCAGGATGATATTGAGGGGCTTATCTGGAGTTGAGACAGTGGTTAACCAAACATTATCTACTCTCCCAGCTTTACCTCAAACATGACCTTAATGACAGGGTAGGCAGGGTCTCTGAGGACAAACGCTGCCAGTGTCACAACTGCTGTGTACCCACAGGAAGCGAGCCCGGCAGATAGTGCTGATTAGTTGAGTACAATGAAGTGTTGAGATTTGCAGAGTGAGTAATGGACTTCAGGTGCAGCCACTGCTTGTCATTTAAATATCAAACTCTCAACTTAAATATCAAGCTCTCAGATAATTTAAGTTTGGGGCATGTTTGCGAGATAGGTTCTATAAATATGTACATTTTTGTATTTCATTTTATTGAACAATTTCCACAATGCTTAGAGTACTTCATTCTTTATTGCTGTTAAAAAGCAGTGATAAGGTTGTGTGTTGCAAATCAAGTCATGAGAAGATCAACCATAAAATGGGAAGTGATGTGTTTGTGGTTTCACGGGTGGAGGGGGTGCAGATATAATTTACTGTGGTGTGTGTGTGTGTGTGGGAAGATACCATATTGCCAAATCTAAAAGGTTAAAAGACAATGCATAAGGGAAGTTATAAAAAAAGTTTTGGTTGTTGATAAATACATTCATGAAAATGTGAAATTGTGAATTTTAAACCATATTATTACTAAACAGACATACTGGTCAATTTATTACACCTTGTTATAATCAGTTTGGGCCTCCTTTTGCCTTCTGAACTGCTTTAATTCTTCATGGTGCTGTAACTCGTTTTTCATAGATTTTGTTCTGTATTGACATGATAGCATCGCACAGATTTGGTGGCAGCACATCCATGATGGACATATTTAGTTCCACCACATCCCAAAGGTGTTTTATTGGTTTGAGATCAAGTAACAATGAGTACAGTGAGCTCACTGTCATGTTACAGGAACTATTTTGAGATGGTTTGAGCTTTGTAACATCAGCAGATGGGTACACTGTGGTCATAAAGGTGAGACAGTAGCTTTGGTCTAGTTCAATTTGCTGCTGTAAGCTGACAGGAGTGTCACCTGCAGGGGTTTTCTGCTTCAAGGTTCAACATGTTGTATATTCACAGGTCTTCTGCTTACCTTGATTGTAACAAGTGGTTAATTTTGTCTTCAACTTAAATCTCACAGCAGTCTGGCCATTCTCCTTTGACCTCTGGCGTCAACAAGACATTTTTGCCCATGGAACTATTGCTCATTGGATTTTTTTGTCTTTGTAAACCTAAAAATAAGTGTGCAGGAAAATCACAGTACATCGGGCATCTTGTAAAATACTTAAACCAGTCATCTGGCACCTAAAACCATGTCATGTTTGGAGTCACTAAAATCACTTTTCTTCCTCATTCTGATGCTCAGAATGAATTATCTTGACCATGTCTACATGCTTACATAAATGCACTTTCTTCAGTGTAAATGGCTCATTAGATATTTGCATTAATGAGCAGCTGAACAGGTGTACCCGAGAAAGTGGGTTGTGAGCTTATTTCTGTAATGTTTGTGTTTTTTTGTGATATTTCTCATATATATATGAAGTCATTTTTTAAAATTGTTATAAAAGAACATAAATAAAGATACTTCTAGCTTCTCTCTTATTCACGAGGGGTCACCAGTGCAGTAGTAGCTTCATATGTTTGATTTTGTAGGTTTGATAAGGGGGGATCAACCTAGGAAGGAATATAAATAAATATTAAATTTGCTCAATGCTGGCTCTAATCTGAACATTCCACTGGAGATATAACATGATAATGCTGTGTTAAAATGTAAAAAATCATTAGAAAAAGCCTGAAACTGGCTTCAGCTTATAATTTGCAGGCAGCAGTTGCTTAGCAATGTAATCATATGAAATACTCCTTTAGATTTCATTACAATATTTTCTATAATAATAATAAATGTAATATAGTTTCTTGTTTTTAAAGATACTTTCTTTTAAATGTTAACAAGTTGTTACATTATTAGGAGCCAGTGCTTAGGAGGAGCTCATCATTACTCAAGACACTTTTCTTGCATGAAAAGGACAAGCCACGGGGATTTTAGATGTAAACGAGAGGGTCTGTTCAAACCTGCCCCATGGCCTCAAAGTCTCCTGACACAGTCTAGTGGGAGGGCAGGTTTCGGTTGACAAGTCTGAGCGAAAGTTGAGGAAAAGGAGGTGTGTGAACAAGATGCAGTCGTATACTCACATGCTGGGTGTTTAAACTCTGCCAAGGAGAGTATTTGGTTTCTGTTGTTTGTGTTTTCCAACCACAATTTTACAAGGTGGACTCCATTTGCTTTAAAAAACAAAGGAGGGATTTGAAGAAGAGGATTATGATTTAAAGCTTTCTGGTGAAGGAGTAAGGGTACTGTCATAGAAGGTTATGATGCATTCCTATTACAATGACCGGTGTTAATACTGTACATTTATCTGTCAGAATAAATTATCTGTAGAAGAGTCTGTGGTTTATGTTCAGCTGATTTTGATATTTCAATACCTAAAAAATGTGTAAATATATACTTGAACAAAACAAAATGTACAGTTTTGAATTTGTTCAGCTAAAGAAATGCCTGATACAGTTCATAGAAAAGTAATTATCCATCCATCCATCCATCCACCATTTCATTTTCACAACAGCTTATCCAATTTAGGTCATATGAGGCCTGAAGCCTAATCCAGCTGTCATAGGGTCAGAGGTGGGTTACACCCTGGACAGGTCGCCACTTTATCACAAGACTGTTTTTCTTCTGTCGTACTTTACTATTCTCTTTCTGTTCTATGCTTTCAGATTATATTCAGAAATGTAACAACAGTGTGCCTAAATTTGGAAAATTAAGATTTATTTATTTAGTTATGTTTAACTTTTTCTCAGATCCTCTCATCTTCGGTGACCTCTTGTTTTTCCCTATTTATTAAGTGCACAATACAGACAAAAGTATTTGGGCCATCTACACATTTTACCAGCAGGACCTTTTTTTGGCATCAATCCCTACTTTGCAGCTATAGCAACTTTCTCTGGAAAGGGTTTCTATATGTTCTGCACTTTTGAATTGTCTGTGGAAAGTTTTGGTCTTTCATCAAGACGAGCGCTTGTGAAATCAGACACTAATGTTGCACGCTTGCAGTCTCTGCTCTAGTTCATCCCAAAGGTGTTCAGTAGTGTTGAGGTCAGGGCTCTGTGAGAGCCAGTCAAGTTCTTCCACACCAAACTCACCCAACCATGTGTTTCTGGACTTTGCTTTGTGCACCAGTGAGCAACCATGCTGGAACGGGAAACAGCCTTATCCAAACTGTTTCCAAAAAGTTAGAAATGCAGAATTATTCAAAATGTTGTGGTAAACTTAAGCATTGATAACGTTTCCCCTTCAATGAAACTAAGAGGCTCAGAACAAAGCCCACAAAAAACAATGATTAAGCGTTGTGGCCAAATGCTTTTATCTGTATAGTGTGTCCAGTGGCAAGAGTTGATTTGTTTGATTTTTTTTTCTTGCAATCCTCTCCATTTGCTTCTGACGTGGAAACTGAACTCCACATACTGTGTCTTTGGAATTTCACATTCAAGATTGTCAACATTCCCAATAGGACAATAGTAACACATCACCAAGCATCTTCAATCTAGTCTTTATATTCACTATTGCTGTTGGTTGCAGAAGACAATATTACTGCTATCTGAACATTCAGTATCATACTGATGTTGTCTCAATTGCAATAATGTATACAGACTTTTTAATCATTCAATTATACTTCATATTTACAAAGATCTGCAATAATCTATATAACTTTAAGAATCCTTGTACAATTCATATACTTTAAGACATATATGGTACTACTTGTATATATCTTATGTAATTCAAAGCTGTAGTTTGATACAATATATATATATATATGTATATTCATACCTGTATGTCATATTCTTATGGCTCCCTATTTTATCTTATTTTTGATTACTTACTTATTTTTTCACTATAGATTCACACTATGGCTGGGGGAAATTAAATTTTTATTCTTCTATGTTCTGTACATGTTGCAGAATTGACAATAAAGTTAACTTGAACTTGCTTAGCAGTCTATTTAATGAGACAAAATCCCACTATATTTCAGCTTTAGTTGACGTCTGTAAAAAGTGGAACCAGGTATTTAAACAGACTGTCACTCTATGCCACAATATTCAAGAACAAGTACCTACTTTGCCAATAAGGAGCAAGTGGATTTCAGGTCGATGATACCATAGTGCTCCCCAGTGGACAAATACCCGTTTTGCATGTTTTAATTGCACGCTCTCTGGCACAGTCTATTATGATAGTCTATTATAATGTCTCGCACAACACGAGCAGCCTATTTTACTCTTTAATTGCACACATTAGTGAAACTAAGAGGCATGAGCTTGATATATCATAGGGCATGTCATTATTAGAATCTGAAGTCCAGATGAATTACCCTTTAAGTGTATTAAAATTGTTTTGCAGTTTCCATGTCCAAGTCAAACACGACTGTTTAGTGTTTTCAGTATGGCATTTTCATCACAATACCATATTTCAATTAATTTTGCACTTAAATAGAATCGGATGATATACGGAAAGGGTATTTAATAAACCCCGCCCTCTTGTGACACGATCGTTGTTTGGCCCGTGACGCTGCTTGTACACGTAGCCTAGTAGGATGTGTTCATTGAAGATGGTGGCGGTGTGTCAGACTCACTGTCCAGCATACTTGTAAGAATTTATTCATTTCTGTACACATTTCCGACAGCGGGTAAGGGTATATCTGCAACACAACTAACAATGTTTTACTCTAGGTGTTTTAATTCGGTGTCTGTAGCAGGCACGGAACTGTTACCTTGTGATTAGCGCAGGCTAGTTAGCCAGGAATGCTAAGTAAGCAGCAGTGCTAATGCTAGCTGACCAGGCAGTGAACCTGTTAAATTATGCTCGACGAGTGACCAGCGACCTGTAACTTATCACTGTGTTACCATGTCAGTGTTGAGTTTGTGCGGAAATTATACGCCTTTCGTGACTCACAGAACTGCTGGTGTAAGGAAGAAATCGGGCACACTTTAGATGTTAGTGATTTGCTGGCTCCGGCGTTTGGGACATACGGAGCACCGAAGGGTTCCCGTTAGCTGTTGTACCAGTCACCGGACCTTTCCCCGACTGTCGCTTAATGTTTAACACTATCTTAATGTCGTGCCAGACCAAAGAGAGTTAACAGCCATCTATATTGGAACAACTGACAAATAGTGATAAGGAGTAGGAAGCGTATGTCTAACAAGGCTAACTTTGTGACTTTTGTAAGTTGGCAGGTCTACGATGCTAACTATACGAAGCTTAAGAGGGTGCAACGGCTCTTGGTGAATTTATATCCCAGAGCGCCGGGAAGATCCGGGATCTCCCCGGTAGAGCCCATCTGGCCAAATGTACATTCCTATTACGTTAGTTCCGTCTTTTAAACCTAGCATTTAAAATGATTATTGACAGGCCGTGTTAGCTCGACTCAACTTCCTACTGAGACACGCTCAGTATCTCTGTTGACAAATATTAATCATGGCCTTGGTCTTTCCAACTCTATTACATTTGTGGTGGCGTAATTTAAATGTCCGTCAACTATTAACTTTTCCATTTAAACTGAGAAAGTTGTACACATGTTGTACATGGGTAGTGGCACGACTCATGTGACAGCAGTTAATGCTAAGCGTAAATAATTTTAAGCATAACGTCGACCCCCTGTTTGGCTGGTTTCATCCTTATCTGAACTCAAGAAACAACTCTAGATGAAATGGCACTGTGGTCTCTTGTCAGTAGAGCAGATTCAGTTTGACTTTCTGGTTAAAAAAAAAAAAAAAAAAAAAAAAAACAAAAAAAA